>VDFB02281492.1:842630248-842744593 GCA_007258455.2 Sequoia sempervirens | reverse complement strand
CCCTAAACCCTCTACCCTCTACCCTTTACCCTATAAACCCTTAAATAATCAACCCTAAACCCTAAACCCTAAACCCTTAAACCCTCTACCCTCTACCCTCAACCCTTAAACCCTTAAACCCTTAAATCCACTTAGTAAACTCTCTACCCTAATCCCTCAACCCCTACACCCTCTACCACATACATTGGACCCTCAACCCTAATCTCCCAACCCTATACCATCAATCCTCTACCCTCTACCATCTACCTTTTAAACCCTTAAACACTCAACCCTAAAACCTAAACCATCAACCCTTAAACCCTAAACCCTTAAATCCTATACCCTATACCCTTAATCATCTACCCTCTACCCTCTACCCTCTACCTTAATCCCTCAACCCTTAAACCCTTAAAACCACTTAGTAAAATCTCTACCCTAATCCCTCAACCCTCTTGACCCTTAATCCCTCAACCCTTAAACCCTAATCCTTGAACCCCTTATAACCTATACCCTATACATTGGACCCTCAACCCTAATCCCCCAACCTTATACCCCCAATCCTCTACCCTCAACCCTCAACCCTTTAAACCTCTACCCTATACATTAAACAACCAGCCCTGAATTCTCAACCCTCAACCCTTAATCCCTCAATCCTTAACCCTCAAACCCTAAAACCTCAACCCCGATACCCTCTACCATATACTTTGGACTCTTTACCCCAATCCTTCAACCATATGTACCATCAACCCTAATACCTCAACCCTATATGCTCAACCCAATACCCTAATCCCTCAACCCTATGAGTCATCAACCCTATACCCTCTATTCTCAACCCTCTAACCTATATATTGGATCCTCAACCCTCATATATCTATGTCCCTCCCTCCTCTTCTCTCCTCTCTATCCATCCATCTCTCCCTCTCTACCTATTGATGGGTTTTTTTTCACCTTCTGAACATAGGTAATGCATAGGTGCATTACCTCCCTTGAAAGACAATTTCCAACAAAAAGTTGCTGAAAATTACCCCAAGGTCTCTCGGGTGTCAAGTCATGACAATGCTTGGAATAGTTTAGTTGTTTCATGTGATTTTCTAGTAATCATAGGGTGGACTTACGTATGAGTTACAAAGTGTGGGAAGTTGGGTTTGCAAATGGAGTTCTTAAGATATAGAAATTAATGTGCAAATGATGTAGGTTAAAAACAAGATTCTAGAACTCACATTTCAGCTTCAGAGTTGGCTTTATAATGTGCAATGAACCTTGTTCAAAGTCACTATTTAAAAGAAAAGTCAAAAGGGTAGGAAAGAGAAGAAGTTCCTAGACCTAAGCTATGAATGAATAGTAATCATGGAGCATGCTTTAGTAGAAAAACTTCCTAAACTGAGTTTTGCTTGGCCAAGAGGAACCTATAGTTACACAAAACTAGTGCAATCTCCTAAGGTCTATTGATTTTCATATTACACATGCACATCATGAACATGCAATTAAACAAGGTTGCAACAATTAAACAAAGAAGCCTAGGCTAACTTTTATGAGCATCTTGTCATCAACAAGTGCCAAAAGTATGGGCTAAAAGCTCATCAAATACCATAACAACAATGTATGTCATCATATCCATTCAAGAAACTAATGACTAAACTAATAGGGAAGTAGAACCATGCATACATGATGAGTAAACTCAAAAGAAACACCCATAAATCATGCAATGTTGCTCTCTATTGATGTAGAATGCTTTTACATCAACTCTCCAACCATTTACAAATGAAGGGGAGACCCCTATTTATAGTTTTCCAAAGCCTAAATGAATGACTTGGATTCATTTGCAATGAGTGGTTTAGATTTTCTTTACATTAGGGTTTCCCCTACCCCCCATTATAAAGGAATTTAAAATACATATTTTTTCCTTTCCTTATTTTGTCTTTTAGTGCCCATGTGCTGTAGCAATTTTGTCCTCTTGCTAATTTCCCTTTTTACTGTAGAAGAAACTACTTGGAGGTTTCCTTTTGTTTGATGGACTTGTAGCATTCTTCATTAGATCAAACGAGCCTTTTTTACAGATATGCACCATTGTGGGACAACTTAGCTACCTCCTAATTTAACGAGGAAGCCCTTGATGGATCATGATCGTTTGATAATAGGGACAATAGTCCCTCCTTGCCTCTGATTCCCTAGGAAGCCATCAAAATTCATTGATTAGTCCTTCTTTGACATGCAACCATCTATTTGCTAGTCCATTTCATGAGTTAATTGTTGTTTGTGTAGACATTTTTTTATCAACAATCCTCGTCATCCTTGGTACATTATCATGGATGACCATGCAGAAGCAGACCTATAGATGAACCATAATGTGCAATCCCTTCCTGTAGCAAGCTCCTTTGATGATATTCATTCATAAAAAAATCCTTGCACAAAATAGTAGATTGAATTAAGATCATACAAATAATGGTATAAAATTTTGTGGGTGACCGTTTTGTGTTCGTGTGACCATATAACGCTTATTTTGATTACAATTTAAATAGCCTTATCACTACGTATAATAAACAATAATACTACTTGAGAAGGAAATTATGAATTACAAAATTTTAGGTCTAGAATCATTCCCTCTTAATTTCACTTGGTCCCCACAATTCGTTTCACACATATTGATATCAAGAAATTTCTGTAGACACTGAAATTTGGTTTAGGCCTGCGACTTCCATATTCTTCATTACTTCTATTCTTCACGGTCATGATTAAATAATCTTAATTATTTAATTAGTTCATTTTAACATCAATTCTTCTATTAATTAAATAACCTTAATTATTTAATTAATTCACACTTTTCTTTATTCTATCTGATTAATTAAATAAACGCATTTTATTTAAATGTTACTAATTAACCTTATCCTTCTTGTCAAATTAAATAAATTCTTATTTAATTTACTTTTTATCATACTTCAACTATAATTAAAAAATTATTTATTTATTTAATTACTCATTTAAATCCCTTCATCACTTAATTAAATAAATCTTATTTATTTAATTATTCTTCAAATATCGAGTCTTGAATTAAATGAATTATTTAATTCATTAATTATATTTTAACACATTCTTCTATATTTTAGATAATTATGTGAGTTATCTAAGTATTCACTTTGACTCGACTCAACATTTATTTTAATCGCTCAATTAACTCTTGATTTAATGTCTGAGTGGTGTTCTCGAGTAATCTCTTCGTCAAATCATTCAATCCTCTAGTGCTAACTCAATTGCATGTACATGCGTATTAATTAAATATTCTTATTTAATTAATTAAACCTCGTGCATGCATTAGAATAGAGAGTCGTTATAATCAATCTTCATCTTTGTCATGCAAAGATATTTCTTATGTTTTCAAATGCTGAACTGAAGATTAAATCATTTATTTAATCCTTAATCCTATTTCTAGTTTGTATCACTCATGTCACTACTAACAGTTATTAGAATGCATGTCCAATTTGTCAATCTCAACCGTCCGTTGATCTTTCAATCTTGACCTGTCGTTCGAATAATCAATTTTCTATAAATTGATTTCTCATTCTTCATTCCAATCTCTCTCGAAAACTCGTGAAATATTATGACTTTTGAGATCACTCAATCTTGAATCTTTGATATTTTTCTAATCATTATCTTAGGCTATACTTGCACGAATTACAAGAAATCTGAGGGCAATTATACTACACAAGAAAAAATGGAGAAGGGAAATCGAGATGAATCATGGAAATATGTTTGAAATTGGTGAAATTGTTTCAATTTGTTTACGTTTTTATTTTCCTTTGTTCTTTGTTGCTCAACAATTTAGATTTGCATTTTAGATTTTAGTAATTGCATGTTTGCTTCTAATCTTCTTTGTTGTCTTGTGCACTTTCTATGGCGTTACATTTGGTGAACCCGACGTGAAGACACCATCTTCGCGTATCCCTAGATGGTTACTTTGATTTTTGCAGGTTTTTCGTACAGAATGATGCATCTGACTGACAAAATGACATAATTGAATTCCTGAACTGCAACTAACAGAATAAATGACGCATCTGAAAATATACCACACATCTGACAATTCCTGAACCGCAATTGATTTCTCAAGCCGCAACTGAAGAAGAAACGATGCATTTGACTGGTAATACCATGATGCAATTGACTGGTAAAAATTTATTTCTATTTTCAGAAATCTCAAATTTTCAATTGGTTTGTGTGTTACTGATATCTGATTTTCAGCGTGTGGCCCTTTGGAGTTAACAAACCTTTGCATGATGATTGATGAAGACAATATTGAAAACTACTAATGAGTTTTTCTGCAGGATGCTTGTCGAAGACCCTAGTTAATTTTGAAACAGATTGTTTGGTAGCTTAGAAAATCTTTCATTTGGATTAAAATTAACAAGTGTCTATTGTGTTTGGTGTGAAAGCACAAGTTTGGTCACCCTTACGACTTGGTACATCAAAGTATCCTCTCCCCTTGCGCATCCGTGCAATCCTGGGTGTAAGAGAAATGGTTACCAACTCTAGAATTTGGGCGTGTTCTGGTGGGAAAAAGTACTCACCCCAGGACGACTCAGACCGGTAGCACCCTGAACCTGAGGGACTTCCAGCCGGTATATAAAAGTGGGTTCTTGGGGAAACCCCAAGAATCACGAGTGTGATTCCGACAAGATGGATCCGAAAGGGGACTCGCGCCGTATGGATCACACCCCACGAACGGAATTCCCGTACTAAATACCTTTTATTTTAGAGACCAACCTATTTGTGGTCGTTGCTTGGTATAGTGCAGGGTACAGTATCATGCCTGAAGATTACTCACTACTGATCCCCTTGAGTAGAGATAGCAGTTCTTGGGAGGTCATTACCCAAGAATTCAAAATTGGTGTGATCGAAAGAAGTTAATGAGCCGTGGAGGGGAGCCAATGCCACCAAATTTCTAAGCTATCTGCTCTCGAGAAGGAAAGGTGTTCATCACCAATCCGAGGTATTTCAGTGGGCTATACCAAGTATACAAACCCTAGGCCTTTGGCCTATTAGGATGTGCTTGTCTGTTGTCAATTTAAACGATCTTTGAGTCCAAATCAAAATTGAAAACACTTTGTCTTATGATTGTCTTTGATTGTCAAAATTTGAACACAGAAAAAGGAGTCAGTTTAAATTTCATGTCATTGAAAATTCATAGAGAGTCGCAACTGTTCACCAGAAACTCACAACTGTCATTTTGAGTCGCATCTGATAAATCTTGAGTCGCATCTGTTAAATTCTGAGTCGTAATTGTCATTTCGAGTCGCATCTGTTTAGATTTGTGTCACATCTGTCAGTATCAGTCGCATCTGTCTAGTATAGAGTCACATCTGCTAGTTTAGCTCACAATTTCTTTGGAAAAACTGCATGCGTTATATTCTGAGTCACAACTGTTAGTACGAGTCGCATCTGTTAAAAGGTTAACCACATATGTCAGGGTCAAACTGAACTTTACCAGAGAAACGTAATTGATTACTAGAAAACCGCAACTGTTAATTTTGAACCGCATCTATTAAATCCTAAGACACATCTGTCTGATTATCAAAAAACTAGAATTCACAGTCACTGTCCAGTCAACACGATTACACCAGTTTCAATTGTCTTCACACAAACAGTCCTTGAACAGAAACCTGAAATGATTTGCTCAATTTTGCATACTTTAGGTTCATTTGGTCGTTACCCTAGTTGTCTTAATTCAGAGTTTAGCTTCATCATAGGGTACATATTACCTTGCATTAGACTTCTAGAAAGGTCACTTTTACAAACTTTAGGAGTAGTCCACCATCTATAATCTAGAAAAATCATAGTGTCAATGAAATTTGTCATTGAACCTAGTCCCATCATTTTATACTTTGTCCTACAGAGAGTCCTCCTAGCTCATCAGTCTAGTTAGGAAACTCAACTTGTCTTTGATCCTCGTCTTACATTGGTTCCTTGAATTAACTAAATCGACACCTTGGTTTGACTTTAGGCAGTTGGTCCCTTCGTCTTGGCTTTATAGAATTGATCACTTTAGGGTCTTGCTTAGACTTTGCATCTTTAGAGTCTAGACTAGTGTCATCCTAGGACATCCCTTATTTTGCATAAGAAAATCCCAAAAATATAGACTAGAGTCATATTGTTCATAGATATAGTCTTGCATATCCCGCATATTGAGCTTGTCTTACATGGTTGAAACTAGGTCTAAGAGAAGGGAGAGAGAAAACATGTTGAACCCAAACGAGTTCATGAATCCATTTTCTTCAAGACCTCATAAGACACTATTAGACAAATTCACCACTAGAAACACTCAAGGACATATTGCAGTAGAGGACATAGAGGCTGTCGCACAGGACCCTGAGTTTGCCTCTTTTGTAGATGAGTACCTAGCAAATGATCGTCAACAATTTTTAGGCAAATTGCTAGCTGAAGGTGCTACTTTACCTCCAGGATTTGATATCAGCACCTTACAAACTCAACCTACACAAGGGACAAATACTACGACTACTAGTACTACTATACCTCAGGTCAGCATGACTATGCCATCTAGCATGTCTACACAGAGTACGGTAGTCCATACGTCCCCATTTGGTACATATAGCATGACATCAGGATTTAATTTCACTACAGGGGCTTCATCATCTACTCCCTTCGGTCCTCTTGTTGGGAATAAAAGGTCTAAAACCTTAGCCTCTACACCTTATGTCGGTGCCACAAGTTTACAGTCAACGACTATACCCAATGCTAGTATCACAAGTACCATACCACAGTTGATGGCCATACCTAGTGCTCAAGTCACTAGTACTATACCACGGATTACACAAACAGGGGGCATTCCCTCCTTCCAATATGGCAATCAGAATCCATTCACACAGTTTTCGAGTCAGAATCTACTCTCCCAAACTAGTACTCAGAATCCATTTACATCGATTCCGAATCAAAATCCTTTGCCACAAATTGGTAGTCAGAATCCGTCCACACAGATTCCAAGTCAAAACCAATTTACATCAATTCTGAATCATAATCCTTTCTTCCAAAGTGGTGCTCAGAATCTGTTTACACAGATCTTAGGACAACACCAATTTATGCCGATTCGAGACCAGAACACATTTACCAACATTCTGAATCCAAATCCACCTCATATGCCAACATTTAATCGAAACCCATCACAAGACTTTGGATTTCAAAATACATACCCGGATCCGCATAATCCTCCTAGCACATCTTTGACCCAAGTTGACGTTTTACAAACACAAATGCAGGCATTACAAACACAAATGGATAACATGTCAGTGTCAACCAAGAAACCATGTTTACCAAAGGACATATGCCCATTCCCTTTTGATAGATCATTGTACATGACCCCTTTCCCTCACGGATATGTCATACCGAATCTCCCTAAGTACAATGGCAAACGAAACCCAATAGAACACATTAGGGAATTTTCTACCATATGCATAGATTTTGCTTATGATCCCACGTATCTTATGAGGCTGTTTCTAAGAAGTCTTGTAGGAATTGCACTAGAATGGTTTTCGGGTCTAGATTTTGGCATTAGATCTTGGGGTGAACTAGTTGAGAAATTTGTGGAACAATTCTCCTTCAATATAGACCACGAGATAAATATAGCAACCTTGTGTCACACAACGCAAGATGAAGGGGAAACATTCATTGCTTTCTTCCAGAGATGGAGAACTATTGCTAGTAGGTGTCCTGTCGAGATACCCAAAAAACAAAAAGTTACTATGTTCCAAGAAAACCTTCATGCAAAAATTAGGAGCAACTTAAGGGTACATTGTTGTATGTATTTTTCAGAACTAGTGGAAAAAGGGGTGATAATAAAGAAGGATCTCATTGAAAAGGGTGAACTCAAGGTGTCAACATCCAATAGAAACCCGATCATACAAAACACCCCCACTGACAGAAACATATTCTAGTCTCGCAACAAAAATTGTCACCAATGATGGGGGTGGTTGATGCTAAAACACTACAAGCAAGACCCCTCCTCACATTACAAGGACCTCATACTTTTGCCAACACTCTTAATGCTGTCAGTCAACCTCCTAACATGTTCCAAAACACTCAATGTCCACAACCAAGAAGATTCCAAAAACGTGAGTTCACTCCCTTAGGGGAACCCATTGAGTCGGTGTTCAAACAACTATTACAACATAACCTCATACAGCTGTAGGAACCAAGACAATACGACCCAGGACAGTTTAAACCAGCTTGGTGGGATGACAATGCCTTTTGTGACTATCATAGGACTAAGGGACATAACCTACAAAACTGCCGACAACTAAAGAATATCATACAGGATCTGGTCGAAAAGAGAATTATTGAAGTTAGTGGACAAAAATAGAAGTCATCAAACACTGATCATCAAGTATTTTCTGACCCACTACATGACCATGGGAAAGGAACTGTCCCTAGTTCGAGTACTAAGACCAACATGTCAGCCAACTATGCCAGTGTCAAGCATGATTATAATAGTGGAAAAATCATTAACTGCCTTCGTGTTATCGATAAGAACATCAATACCATTATTATCAATACCAATCCTGAGTGTGCGGTCAATACTCATCGTACTAAATTCACTATTCAAGGCCCTCCATCGCAGCAAACACCCCAACCTTCCAAGTTACAATATAACCTTCTTGATCAGTTGGGGAAGACCCCAGCCCAAATCGCAATCTTGGAATTGTTGCGTATTTCCCCTGAGCATCGGTCTATTCTTGATAAAGCTTTACAGAATACCACGGTCCCTAATGACCTAGATGTCAATCATTTCCAGGAAATGGTGGGCTACTTGACCAATAATCACCATGCCACATTTTTCTGAACAAGACTATGCAACTGAAAAGATGAACCATAATGACCCTTTACACCTAGAAGTCCTTGTTGATGATACCAAGGTTAGATGAGTTTTGGTAGACGGAGGAGCAGGGTTAAATCTATGCACTTTAAAACTAATTAAGGCATTAGGTATCTTAGAAGCATGCGTAGACATGACCAAAAGTATTGTCATAAAAGCTTATGATGATGAGGAACAAAAATCCAAGGGGGTGGTAACAATGCCTATCAGAATTGGTCCTGCGGTGATGGACACAAAATTCCAAGTCTTGGATCTCACCCTTCCTTATAACCTTTTGCTCGGTAGACCATGGATTCATGCCATGAAGGCAGTCCCTTCCACGTATCATCAGTGTCTTAAATTCCCTTACAATGGCATAGAAATAACTATAGATGGTGATCCTGATCCTTTCCAGTACTGCACCAATCTAAAAGAGATCCCCCAACGTCAAGTACCAGTGAACCAAGAGGCTTCATCATCTAATCCATCTTCTTATGTTGACCCGTCCACACTCACTCGAACATTTGTTTCACCCTCACTTCCTGCCACTCCTAGGGTTGAGGTCCAAGACAAGGGTTGTGGAGAGTATTACATGAAGACTTCTTATTGTGTTAGCCATTTGGTTCCTCCTAAGTCATATGGTTTACCTATAACAGGTAGGGTATAGTCTATGATCACTATACATGTTCCCCCCACAACAAATTTCACTAAATGGGATGAATTAAGCAAAGAGGCTGTAGATGCAGAAGATGTCACTTCTTGGCTGTATAAGGAAGATAATCAGGAACCCCTTTTACTTGCTCATATTCCTACAAGTCTATATGGAAAGGGTTTCAAAATCATGCAAAGCAAAGGATATGATGGACAAAGTGGTTTAGGCTTAAACCAAGATGGCAGAATTGAACCAATATTTGTTTCTCAGTGGCCAAAAGAAGTAGGGCTAGGGTTTCAACTGATCCAGATTGGCGTTCCTAGTACTCCATTACCCTTGAGGAAGTACGTGCTTCAAAAGATATTAAGACATCTCATGAACCAGTGGACCAATATCATTGTGACTCCCTCGACTCTAACGATTATGAGTGGGATTGCCTATCCTCTACTTCTTCCATGGACCTTGACAAGTTGTTTGGAGAACTTGACTTGATGTTAAGTTCCTCACCAAATCCCTTAAATTCCTATCCACCAAATAAAATGACAAAAGAAGAATGGTTTAAACACTATTGTTGGGAATCACTTGATCCTACCTCTTGGCAACCTGAGCCACTTGTTTCCAATAGTCAAACCTTGGCATTAGGCCTACCTATCAATCCACCTAGACCCAAACCTAAGAGCAAAAAGGACTTGGTACAAGACTTTTGTAACCACATGAATAATTCAATCTTTACCTTGACTCCATTAAACTTTGATAACTCCGACGATGACATGCCCTTAGTCTACCCCCAACTCATTGATTGGGACCAACAAGACACACCCGTCTTAGATATGTTTGAGAATGACGAAGCAATTGCTGAGTTCCTAGGATTACGAGAAGGCATACCAAACAGTGATCATAAGGCTGGTTTTACCATTGACTTGGACAATAAAGCATACTTTGGGGAATCTGTTCAACCCTCCAATCGCAAAAATGAGAAAAAGAATAAACAAGATAAAAAGGATGAGTCTCTAGGTGAAAACTGAAAGGAACCTTTAGACAATGAAAAAGTAAAAAGAAAGGACGCATCCAAAGGTGAAAACCTCTCTGAGGCACCTAAGGATGGAGGTTTGAACATTCTCCCCGTTGCACAGGAAAATTCACCCATGCTCGTTGAAGAATCAGTAGAAGTCAACAAAGAGAATCCTCGACTGGTTTATTTTGCAGTGTCATTAACAACTGAAGAACAGCCAGAATTTCATAACTTCTTTGAACAGAGACAGATAAATTTTGCTTGGTCATATGCTGACATGCCGAGGTTAGATCCTAAACTTGTTCTGCATCATTTTCCCTTACAACCAGGTGCCAAGCTAGTGAAACAGAAGCTGAGAAAAATGCATCCACAAATTGCTTTATTAGTCAAGGAAGAACTCAAGAAACTCTTAGATGTTGGTTTCATCAGATCCATCGACTATGCAGATTGGATCTCCAATCTTGTACCAGTCACTAAACCAACTGGGGGCATCCGCATCTGCACTAATTTTAGGGATATCAACAAAGCTTGTCCTAAGGATGACTTCCCTTTGCCTAACATAGACATGATAGTTGACATGACAACAGGATATGAGATGTTGTCCCTTATGGATGGATTCTCAGGATATAACCAGATCAAAATTGCCACTGAAGACCAACCTAAGATGACTTTCACTTGTCCTTGGGGGACGTATTGCTGGAATGTTATACCCTTTGGACTCAAAAATGCTGGAGCAACCTATCAGTGTGCCATGACTACTATCTTTCATGATCTGGTACACACTTGTATGGAGGATTATGTCAATGACCTTATTGCAAAATCTAAGACAAGGGTAGAACATTTACAGGTTTTAGATAAGATATTTCAAAGGCTAGAGAAGTATAAGGTGAGACTTAATCCAAAGAAATGTGTGTTTGGAGTCAAGTCAGGAAAGCTATTAGGTTATATCATTTTTAGACGAGGCATTGAAGTGGATCCTGCTAAGGTGAAAATAATCATGGACATGCCACCACCCACAAATATCAGTCAACTAAGGACATTACAGGGAAGGTTGCAATCTATCAAAAGATTTATAGTGTAGTTAGCAGACAAGACACATCCGTTTCAACATCTACTAAAGAAAGGAGTACCCTTTGCATGGACAGTTAGGTGTGAAGAGGCTTTTCAATTGATTAAGGAATATTTACTCACACCACCTATCTTAATGCCACTTGTTGAAGGAAGACCATTGATTCTTTATATTATGGCAACCCATTCATCACTCGGAGCATTGCTTGCACAAAATGACAATGAAGGTCATGAAAGGGCAGTCTATTATATCAGCCGGACTTTGGTCGGTTATGAGCTCAACTATAGTACCATTGAACATGCCTATCTTGTAGTAGTATTTGCTACATAGAAGTTGAGGCACTATATGCTAAACCATCAAACAATGTTGATTGCTAAAATAGACCCTCTGAAATATCTTCTCAGCAAGGCAGCATTAACAGGGCGACTGGCCAAATGGGTTATGATACTTAGTGAGTATGATATCCAGTATGTAGAAAGGAAAGCTATTAAAGGACAGGTCATTGCTGATCAGTTAGTTGACGCACCCATATAGGCAGATCACCCATTAGTTGCAAAATTTCCTGATGAGTTCATATTCACATTTGACACAAACATAACATGGAAATTGTACTTTGATGGCTCGCATATAAATCATGGTTTAGGGGCTGGTATACTATTTATCACACCACAGGGTGATTCCATCCCTAAGTCATTCAGGATTGCATTCCCATGCACTAATAACATAGCAGAGTATGAAGCTCTAGTGACAGGGTTACGCATGGCAGTCAAGTGGAAAATTAAGGTTTTACAGGTATATGGCAATTCCCAACTAGTAATCAGACAGGTAAATGATGATTATGAGACTAAGGATGAGAAGCTTGCTCCAGACAAGCACATGGCTGATAGCTTTAAAGAGTACTTTGACAAAGTAAAATTTCATCAAATACCTCATGTTTTAAATAGGGCAGCTGACCCTAAGGCTACAATTGCATCACTTCTTGACATTCCTAACAACGTGCCTAAGTTTGAGTTCTTGGTAGAACAACTTTTGGTCCCAGCCTACGATATCCCAGATTCTGAAATGGTGTGTGACATTGTTGGTCCTAATTCCCCATGGTACAAAGAGATCTATGATTACCTTCATGCCGAAGTCATACCCACTGGCCTATGAAATAACCAACGTAGGACATTCCTCCGCAAGTTAGCCAAATACACCATCGTCGGAGACACCCTATATAGACGCGCCTTAGATAATACCCTGCTAAGATGTCTTGATTCTACTGAAGCACAAGCAACCTTGCGTGGGGTGCATGAGGGTATATGTGGTTCCCATTCTAGTGGTCCTACCTTAGCCAAAAAGATTATGAGACTGGGTTATTACTGGCCTACTATAGAAAAAGACTCATCTGTCTTTGTAACGAAATGCTACCAATGCCAAGTTCATGGAGACTTGATACATGCCCCAGCATAGGAGCTCCATCCTATCATGTCACCATGGCCCTTTAATGGGGACTCGGCCTCATAGGAAAGATCCACCCCACATCATCTAATGGGCACAAGTTCATTATCACTGCCACTGAGTACTTTACGAAGTGGATTGAAGCCATTCCTATGACATACATTATCGGCACACAGATTTCTAGATTTATCCTGAACTATATCATCTGTCGATATGGTGTCCCTCAGTCCATAATCACTGATAATGGCCGCCCATTTAAGAACCAAGAAGTTCATCATCTATGTGAAGAGTTTCATATCCAACATCACTTCTCTACTCCATACTACCCACAAGGTAATGGCTAAGCAGAGGCATCTAACAAGACCATCATTAGAATCCTCAAGAAGACTGTCAATGATGTTGGTCATGACTGGCATTTACAGCTTAACCCTGCCTTATGGGCTTATCACACAAGTATCTACACTCCCATTGGTGCTACCCCATATTCACTTGTATTTGGTTCTAAAGCTATTCTACCTATTGAGGTCGAGATTCCTTCCCTAAGGGTATCCCTGAAAGGCCACATTGATGATGAAGAGTATCGAGTATCGAGACTCCATGAGCTAGAATTCCTAATGAGAGCAGACAGAAGGCACTAGACCATCTTCAAGCATATCAAAATCACCTTCATCATAGCTATAATAGGAAGGTATTGAACATAAACTTTAACATTCGTGACCTGGTTTTAATGGAGAACCCAAAGAATCAAGCAGAAAGCAAAAAACCAGGAAAGTTTGAACCAAATTGGTTACGACCTTATGTTGTTATAGAAGCTTTTGGATTAGGAGCGTATCAACTCTCTACTCCTGAAGGGGAAACATTGTCCTCACCAATCAATAGTATGCATTTGAAGAAGTTCTACGCATAGCTTCTAGGAGCCTTTGTCTTAAATAGAAAAAATACAAAAAAAATTAGAAAATCATAAAAATCGTATCAAGGTGAAAACCTGGCAAACAGGCATCTTGGTAACACCAAAAAAATTAGATAATCTGGAAAATAGTAAAGACAAATCATTCATCCAATAGTGAAAACCACTTCAGTGGCGCTTTGGATAGGTACCATGGTGAAAACCTGGCAAGCAGGCGCCATGTGTAAGTTAACTCTGCTCCTTTGTCTACTATTATTCTATACATAGTCCATATCATTGTATATAATCCACTACCCTGTACATAGTCCACTTCCCTGTACATATTCCACTTCCCTGTACATAGTCCTTATCCCGGTACAATAGTCCTTATCCCTGTACATAGTCCACTTCCCTGTACATAGTCCTTATCCTGGTGCAATAGTCCTTATCCCTATACATACTACCTATCCCTGTACATATCCCTTATCTTTTCTATCCATCGCTTGTATATACCATCCGTAATAAGTGGTAGTCTTTTCCATAACTTGGAACGATTGACATCGAGTGCAGTTCATATCCCCCATTTTATCCTATTCATAATCACTTGGTCTTATACTCAACTGGGGGAAAACACTTGATATGTGTCATATTGGTTCTTACATTGGTTGTGTTGAAGACGTAAAACCATACAAAAATCCAAAAAAATCGCAAAATGACCTGAGAAAACACAAAAACATCAGAAAACTTCAAAAAGACAAAAAATCAAAACATTTCAAAAATCCAAGAACAGAGTCAGAGTTAGTCACACTTGTTAGTCTTTGTTGTTTGTCGAACTACGTTGCCTCTACGACTGGACATAGGCAAGGCCATCTGCTGATGTGCCCCTAAGGCATTAGGTCAGTCCATTTAGGTTTGTCTGTATAAAATCATGGTTCCATCCACATGTCTATATGGCAAGGTCGTTGGTCGTGTCGAACTACGTTGTCTCTGTGTGTATAACGTAGGCAAGGCCATCAATCGATGAGCCCCTGAGGCTGCACTAGATCAGTCCATTAGGGTTCGTCACATTCACTTTCACACACGTCTTCTATTTTTAGTCAGTCTTGTTAGTCAAGTCAAGTCAAAATACGAGGTATCTGCATGTATAATGTAGGCAAGGCCATCAATTGATGAGCCCCCGAGGCCACACTAGGTCAATCCTTTAGGGTTTGTCGTCACATGCAGTTATTTGTCCACGCATCGTCTCAAATCATGCATTAATCTGGTGAACAAGTCAGCAATGTCTCTAAGTCAAATCAAACAACTTGCCAAACAAAACAATCAAAATAGATCAACTACAGTCTACTACAGGATGTACCCTTCTTAGAAACAGATGTTATCAAAATAGTCAACCTATGTCTTATTTAGGATGAGTCTTTCCTGTATAATCGACAAGGTTAAACATAGCCTTACATAGGTTATCACATCAACATCTGACTCAACATCTTATACGATACATGTCTTTTTGAAACCAGGCTTTATCATGCCTTATACAGATAGTCATAACATCGAAACCAAACTCATAGTCTTATCCGGTATGTGTATCTCCTCACATCAGGCTTTATCAATCAATCCTTTTATCAATCAAACAAATCAAACAAACAAGATCAAGTTTTGGCAAATATTTTACTGGCTTTTTGACTCTATGGCTTATTTATCTTATCATTTATCTTGAATTGATGACTAGGATTCATGTTACTAGCTTTCTCAAGGATGTCCCATGAAGGATTTAGAGAAGCATTGATGTATCAGAATTCTATTTTCTTTGACTGTTGTCTATCAATTGTCTTTTAAATTTTATTTTGAGTCATGTTACTAGTTTCCTCAATAATGTCCCATGAAATATTTAGAGGAGCAATGACGTCTCATGACCCATCTTTTACTTTGTTTGCTGTCTATGGTTTGTCTTGAAAAAAAGACTGGGGCAACTTGTGCCCTTAGTATGAGTTAATGACAATCTTTGTCTGCAACTGTCTGTTATTAGCAAAAGGATGACCTTGCACACCTTGATCTATGTCATATCATGGTGTTTTTCTCCATTTGTATTAGTCCCGCCCAATGATGATAAAGTGCAATACCTTTTGTGATACAACAACATATCGAAGATTCCTAGTACTAACATTTATCTTATGTCTTTCATTCTTTGTCGATCTTTCTTTCCGCACTAACAGTTCTTCTTTCTTGCATTATGATGGAGTCCTATGACACAAAACATTATACATCATCCTGCATCAACAAACATGTTAGAAACATACATACACAAAAGGAATATTTCATATCTAGATCATCATGGCATAATGGACATTCATCATCAAACTATACATATCATAAGAATTTCATGTACAAAGCAACTGTAAATACATACATCACATTATGTCTATATAACATACATGTAGTATCCATCATAATGCATCTCATAGTTCTAAATTTCATACATCATATAGAATTATACATCACATAGAATCAACATTATCTCATTAGCTGCATAAACATCATAAAATATATATACTCATCCATCACATAGGCATATCATATAAACATCACATGTATAAATAAAGACTGCATAATCAATACATAGAAATGCATATCATGAGAATCACTACCAAAATCATATATATATATATATATATCGCTCAAATGTGTCACATCATAATGTCATAATGTATCAATAATACATGGAAGCCCATAGGCTATAAAATCAAAATACACTGTCTCGACAAACGGTACCCCTATCCTGAGCTGCCACTGCCATCATGCTGGGAGTGTGTGGGGGAATGCTAATGGGAACCTCATGATCTATGAGCTGAGGGAGGTCTGTCATATGGCCTTGCTCTACGTGGCTAATCCACCCCCTCTGTGCTAACTTTCTGAATGTGGGTCCTAGTCTGGGACCTGCTACTGTGTGCCGCTGAAAAACTGGGAGCCTATCTCTCTGGGGGAATCTCTACCTCATATAGGTTCCGATAGTATCTCTCACTCTCTCCAGCTCTGACTAGCTCTTTGGCGAACATAGCTGATGGTCCTATGCACAATGCTCTGAGCTCTGTGAATCTCTGCTCCGTCTCCTATCGCCGAGCTATAGCCTGATCCCTGTCCATCAAAGCTTTGTCCCTCTCCATCCGATAGGCATCCCTCTCGGCCATCAACACTCTCATCTGCTCCTCCAAGGATGCAACCTGGGCTCGCAATATATCCGTGTCTGGATCCTCTGCCCCTGTCTCATCCTGTCTGGCCCTGTCTCTCCCATCCTCCTCCTCATCCAACTCCTCCAAGATCTGATCTCGGATCTCTCTCTCATGATTATCATCCTCATCATCATCCTCCTGGTAGGCTCCTAACAACCCCAGAGCATCAACCTCTGCCTCCTCTCTGCTTGCCTCCTCGACACCTGCCTCCTCCTCTGCTGGGATATCTGGGATGGCTGCCTCCACCGGCTGTGCCTCCTCTCCACCTCTGGCCACATCCTCCTCTCCCCCTCCCCCAACATCTAGCATGGATATGTCCTCCTCTCCTCCCCCCTCCTCCCAGATCGGTGATAATGGTGGTCCTCATCCCTGCTGACCATGCCTCCCTCTCCTGCCTCCACGTCATCCACCTCGACCATCATCCCCTCCATCACCACAGCCTTCTCTACCTCCTCGGCCTCTCCCTCTGCCTCTCCTGCCTCATGGACCTATACCACGCTGCTCTACCGACGCTGGCTGCTCTGGATTTGTCAAGGGGATCGGCCTGTGTGCTGCCCACCACTGATCATACTCTGCTGTGGTCCCTGGGTCTGCTAGTTCGTCCCTCCATCCCCATGGAAGTTCCTGTAGCCCATCAATATCTGCCTCTGCAGTGGCCACTGGAATCTCTGGCCCCCATAGCGGGACCTCTTGTGATGATCTGGCAAACTCTGCTCTCCCTCAAGGTACATCCTGTACCTCTCCAAACTACCTCAGGACCTGATCAGGCAACTGCCGCTCTATGATGTGCACATGAGACACTGTCCATCCAACCAAGTACTATGCCTGTCTACAAAATGGCAAGTGCTCATCCTCATCTGACCACTCCTCGCAACCAAGGTATGGTCTCCATGTGAACTGCTGCATGGTATCTTGGGCATGTCTGAAATACCCTGTATCCCCAATATGATACTATGTGGTCGCCCCCGCATAACGGAAGGCATATGGAGTTCCATGCGGTAGGTCAACTGTAACAAGTGGTCTAAAAATAGCGATATGCTCCCACGCCCATACCATCAGGAGCGTGGTACTGCAACTCATCGACTGTGCCTCTCGATAGGCAATATCATGCAAATGGAAGTACAACATCCCAAGCACACAAGAACCCTAGGCATATACAACTCGCTGCTCGAGCATCGCACTAACATCTCCCCCCATCCCACAGGAAATCCATGACCTCGGCGGTCAAGCAGTACTATACCGCCTATGAATGTAGCCAATAGACAGTCCAACTGTCTATATCTCTGGGCCAACACCCGCCACCTAATCTCATAGTCATCGAACCCTAACTGTCTAATGTCGGCATGGAGGTAATAACTACACATCTCGGCAGCACCCCTCTGAGTATCATAGCCCACCCGTGTGCCTCTAATAGGCAGTCTAAGGATCCTATACACATCCTCTAATGTAACCGTGGCCTCTCCAGTCGGTAGGTGGAAGGACGATGTCTCCGAGTGCCACCTCTCACATAACGCTGTCAACAATCCCCGATTTGCCCAAATCTGGGGCATATCGGTCACATGCAATAAACCTAGATGCCATAGAACCCATCGCTCGGTCGGCCGCAAGCTATCTCTTAATCGGAAAGTAGTGGGTCTCGACTCCCATGTATAAATCGTGTCCAATACAACTTGCAATGGTATTATACATGCCTCATGTCAGCCTCAATCATCTATTCTAGTGCAAATTGACTATACTACATGAAATGCAAATGCGTCGTTATTTTGCACATGCGTCATTCTTTTTCACATGTGTCACTTTTTATCAAATGTGGTTCATAAAATTCAAATGCATTGATTTTCAACAAATGCAGCTCATTACATCACATGCGTCACACCACAGTCATATGCGTTGAAAAATAAAACATGCGGTGCATTAAATTTAAATGCGTTTCTAAATATACACATGCAGCTATTCTAAATGCAATTGCGATGCACAAAGTCAAATGCGTTTCATAAATTAACAGATGCATTTAACCACTAAACACTATTCTAAATAACCGACATAAAAATTTAAATACGGTTTTCCGCATACACATGCATCATTCGCGCACGCATATGCGGTTCATAATTAAAGTGATGCATAAGTAAAACATCAATTAAATGCATTAAAATACGCGCAAATCAAAAATTTCAAAAGGAAAGTTTTAGGTCCATACCGAGGGGTCCGTGCCGGCTGGTCTTTGGTATGTCTGGATCCTGTATGCACGATGATGGGTGGCTGGAATTGGAGACATCCTCGCTATAAAGTCAGAGAAAAATCTCAATTTCTCAACTAGGTGGGTGCAAATGAATAGGTTTTTACCCCTCTTTCTTATATATACCTAGGGCTTAGGTGTCATTTATGTCCTACTAGCCATGTTAACTTCCATTTTCTATCACCTAGTACCCATCCCTCCCATTTCCAAACCTCATTCCACAAACTCCACTGCATTTCTGCCTATCCTATGGATTAATCGGGAGCATTTCCAAATTTTTCCTAAACTTTTCAAAAATTTGTCAATTTTCCCAAGGGGACATACCTTCACCTATTCTAATCTGGATCATTACTGGGGCATGTTTTTATCGTTTTTCTTTGACACAATGCCGAAATGACATTGTATCAAAGAGGGGCAAATGTAGACACCGAAATTTGGTTTAGGCCTACGACTTCCATATTCTTCATTACTTCTATTCTTCACGGTCATGATTAAATAATCTTAATTATTTAATTAGTTCATTTTAACATCAATTCTTCTATTAATTAAATAACCTTAATTATTTAATTAATTCACACTTTTCTTTATTCTATCTGATTAATTAAATAAACACTTTTTATTTAATTATGTTATTTAATTTACTTTTTATCATACTTCAACTATAATTAAATAAATTATTTATTTATTTAATTATTCATTTAAATCCTTTCATCACTTAATTAAATAAATCTTATTTATTTAATTATTCTTCAAATATCGAGTCTTGAATTAAATGAATTATTTAATTCATTAATTCTATTTTAACACATTCTTCTATATTTTAGATAATTATGTGACTTATCTAAGTATTCACTTTGACTCGACTTGACATTTATTTTAATTGCTCAGTTAACTCTTGATTTAATGTCTGAGTGGTGTTCTCGAGTAATCTCTTCGTCAAATCATTCAATCCTCCAGTGCTAACTCAATTGCTTGTACATGCGTATTAATTAAATATTCTTATTTAATTAATTAAACCTCGTGCATGCATTCGAACAGAGAGTCGTTATAATCAATCTTCATCTTTTTCATGCAAAGATATTTCTTATGTTTTTGAATGCCGAACTGAAGATTAAATCATTTATTTAATTTTAATCCTATTTCTAGTTTGTATCACTCATGTCACTACTAACAGTTATCAGAATGCATGTCCAGTCTGTCAATCTCAACCGTCCGTTGATCTTTCAATCTTGACCTGTCGTTTGAATAATCAATTTTCTATAAATTGAGTTGTCATTCTTCATTCCAATCTCTCTCGAAAACTCGTGAAATCTTATGACTTTTGAGAGCACTCAATCTTGAATCTTTGATATTTTGCTAATCATTATCTTAGGCTATACTTGCATGAATTACAAGAAATCTGAGGGCAATTATACTACACAAGCAAAATGGAGAAGGGCAATCGAGATGAATCATGGAAATATGTTTGAAATTGGTGAGATTTTTTCAGTTTGTTTATGTTTTTATTTTCCTTTGTTCTTTGTTGCTTAACAATTTAGATTTGCATTTTAGATTTTAGTAATTGCATGTTTGCTTCTAATCTTCTTTGTTGTCTTGTGCACTTTCTATGGCATTACAATTCCTTCCCTCAAGCTTTAGACTCTATTTTGATGGAACAATGGTCTTCCCTTTAAATCTATCACTTGCACTATTGAGGGATTTTTTTCCCCTATTCTTAATCCCCTGGTTGTGGTAGATCCATTTAAAGTCTCAAATCGCTCCTTTCATATGTAAGTAATTAAAGATGACCAAGAAATATTTCCATAAATGAGTTTAGATCATGGCCCTTGTTCGTGAATTTTATCCCATAAACCCCATTCATATTCATATTCCAAGAGCTCATTAAAGTGACAAAGATTCATTTAGAACTAAAATATTTATTACCATGAGCAAATTTGAAATACCTTTATGATAATAAATCCTTGATAGATTCACAAATGTCGAGACATTGCTATTTAAAAGGCTTTATGGAATCACACCACCATCCCCCTCTCTATGAATCAATCATCTTTAAATGCCTCGACTCCACTTCCATAATAATTCTGTGTATGTTAATGTAAAGGGAGCTCCTTGAAATTGGAAGTCCCACTTTATCTGTACAAATGCCTTAATGTTCACCCATGGTGATAACAACCCCAAGCTTCAAATAATTCAATAATGAGGTCTGTGGGGTGCTCTAAGAATGCATTTAATCACTCATCAATTTTCTATAGAGGAATCCCTTCTTTCAACAATGACATTTACTTCTATCAACAATGAAAATATATTCAACCCACTTGCTAGACTTTTGTTATGGTGTGATGAACTACTATATAATTTGTTTGATAAGCAATTGGTATGGGACAAATATATAGTCTATGGATACATTTGGTTTGTTAGAGATTAGGTGGATTTTGATGATTTAAAATTCACACACCAGCTCCCTAAGTCCATCATCATGAGCTTTGCCCTTCAAGACAAGATTCTATGCAAACAAAAAAAATGTGAGCAAGCATAGTGGGTAGGGGTGGCAGGGTGAATGTTCCAACCACTAAATAGGGAGGTGGTGATGCCATGAAATTTGGAACCCACAAGGAATTCCACCATCGGGTCAAAGGAGGTGAAGTGTCATATTTTGAATGTCGTAGCAACAACGGTGAAGAAAAATGACCAAAGAGAAGGTGAAACCCATAGGGAAGAATTCCGAAGAGTGACCACCACCACATGCCAGGCCGAGGATGTCATGAACAATGGCAGTGAATTGTAGGAAACTTGCATTGCTATCCCTACAAGATATGTTTCTTTTCCAACCGCAAGCTTTGATAATTTCATCCATGGAGTTAGTCATATGCATCCCTCAAAGAACGACATCCTCCAAATACTCCATACTCAAGTTCTCTAATGGTGCACGAGGTTTTTTTTTGGGAATGTCTTTCTTTCTAATAATCTTCACATGCCTCAGCCAAAACATCGCCCATAGAATTGACACTATCATCGACTCATGCTAAGGCCAACAACAGGGATGATGCTTAAGAATTCCTTGTGCAAAATACTAATTTTAGTTGATGCTCCTTTTGACCCAAGTCATGATGTGGAATGAGCACATCAAATTCATATTTTGGCTATGAAATGGTTCCCGTGCATGCAGATGAGGTTTTGCGTAGATGTGTATCATCATGGTGCCATGAGAGAAATCAATCAACCTTCCACGATTTTACTTTGAGTACTTAGAGCTTAAAAATGGATCACCATTGTTTAGAGGGAAATCACCTGTCCTCTCAAAGTTTGCACATGCCATAGCAGCTAATAGAGTTCTTTGAAGAGCATTATTTTTTAAAGAGTTACATGGTATTAGTTTGATCAGTTCCTTCCTTGTCTATAACTACGTGAACATTCATTCAAAGAGTATATTGAGCTTTTGACTACACCTCCCTCACGTCCTTATGGTGACTAGCCTTGGATCATTACTTCATCTGGTTAAGACAGAAAGAATATGGTAGGTGACTTCTTTGGAATGGAAACATCCACAAAAGAGATATCTGCTAAGAGGTCCAAGGGCCATGATGTGAAAGATGTTGATGGGTAAGTTTCCTATGCTACGCAGAAATGAATGTTGTAGACTTTACAATGTAGAAGTTCGAGCAGGCCACGCCATCAAAATTGAAATAAAGGGATGACCCTCTGTACTATGGTTCTTGAGAACAACTCAAAGCATCCTCTCTACCATTCAACACATTCTATCATTTTAACTTCATCCAAACTTTTTGTGGTTCATTAAATCTATGTTTTTCTTACAACATCCACTTATATTGTCTTTTAATCAAAGCCATTGTTAGTTTTTTATTATTGCTTGCAACGATTTCCTCAAGATTGAATGCACATGTTGTAGTAATGGTGTAGTCGTACCCCAATCTTTTGAAAGCAATGCGTAGGCTTAGTAGATGCTATTGTTCCATCCTGAATCAATAAAGTTCTCCCAAGATGAATTTCCACATCCAACCTTCCCCTTAGCTCCTTTTTTTTTATAACCTCCAAACATGATTTTCTTTAGATTGACGAGGCCGCATGGATTAGTCTGATCTAATGCCTGAGAATAATAATGTGGCCCAATCTTTAAGGTTGCATAAAACCAGCCGACACTTGAGAGAGAGATTTCATAGCTAAACATCTTATATATGGGGAAAAGGTTAGTGGGAGGTAGTAGTGTGGATGTTGTTTGAACGACATTATGAATATTGGGCCTCGGGTGAAAGAACTTCACTCAAGGGGCGGCGGGCAAGAGGCTGCAAGAGGATGGTGTGAGGACGTTGTTTAAGAAAATGGTGAAGGATGGACGGAAACCCACATTGTAGGATCCACATAGATGGTTGTCGTTGGTGCAAACCTTGGAACATTGTGCTTTTGTAAAATGAAAAGGATATGGCGCCATCCTTCCCCATAACCATTAACTTAAGATTTCATTATTCCTTGAATGGGGTGACCTAAGGATGTTACTAACAATATCACTCGGAAGTGACCAAGTTCATCTTTGTGAGTGAGACAAGTGGATGTGTTACAGGTGAAATTCCATTGTTTGTAGTGGTGGGATTATGGTTGGTAGAGGCCATGGTGGAGCCTGCAAGAGGACGACGACACTAGGGACTGCCAGTCCGCATAGCGAGGAGGCAATGAATATTTTCCGTTGTAAACAACATTAGGCCGATGACCTTCCACAGACGGTGGCCCATGAGGGTGGACCCACTAGCAAGTGTTGACTCAATAGTTCACCTAAGAAAATGGTATATGCGAGTCCTCATAGAGAGACGATGTTAAATCTTAGTTGTTGGGTGGTGGAGGTCGAGCGGCCGCAAGCCACGCATGAATATCTACAAACATTTTGGACTTAGGAAATCTTGAAAGTGCATTGGGTTGCACTTACCTCAGAAATTGTAACGATAGGACAATAGGGGAAAATATAGAGCCCTCCATGTAGGCAGCAATCAAGTTTCAGCCACCATCAAAGCGATGAAACGAGAAAGAAAACTCGAATGGGGCAACCCGCAACTGTGGGTCCGCAGAGCATGAAGGACACAATGACAAGGATGAATGTAGGGTTTGCACATCAAACGAACATTGTGACTCGAGCGTGGGTGAACGATGGAGTAGAAAGAAAAATAGTAGGAGACCCACGAACATAGGTCTGCAATGGCCAATGGATGTCGGGTGAAAAGCAAACGAAAGTTCGTAAGAGCTGGCCCGCAAGGGAAAATGACTTAGCGAAACCTAGTTGGGTGAATTTGGCCAATATGAAATTGATCATTTTAGGGCTCATGAACAACTTGGGCTTGGAAAAAAGGGTGCACACAACACGAGATGAGAGAAAAACAACCTATTTGTAGCGAAAATGACCCGTTAGGAGCAAAAGAGGGGCTCCCTACCTTCGGTGGGTCAATTGTGCAAAACATGCACAAAACTACCCTAATCCCTCAACCCTAAACCCAAAACCCTTAAACAATTAAACACTTAAAACTAAACCCTCAACCCTCTACCCTCAACCCTAAACCCTAATCCCTCAACACTAATTCCTCAACCCTTACACCTTTAAATATAAGAAAAATATCTACCCTAATCCCTAAACCCTCAACCTTTAATCCCTCAACCCTTAAACCCTCAACCCTCTACCCTCAACCCTCAAGGCCCTTAAACCCTAATCCTTCAACCCCTATACCCTCTACCCTATACATTGGACCCTCAACCCTAACCCCTCAACCCTATTTCCTCGGTCCTCCTGGCCGTTGGCTTTTTTGGGGCCTCCTTGTCCTTCCTCCGGCCTCACTCAGGCTCTTGGCCTAAAGCGCCCGGCGCACTGCCTCCGGCGGGCCACTGCCTGCCCGTGCGACTGGTCCGCCCGGCCTCGATCGCTTGGGCACAGCAGCACAGGGCCATCCTGTGCCGGGTCCTTTCGCCTCGGCTGGCCGCTCACGCGCCACCCTCTCCTACTGGGTGTGCTCCATCTGCGTTTCCAATCAATCCCTACCACAATCTCTCACACCCTCTATCTATCTCTCTCTATCTCCCTCTCACTCTCCCACTCCCTCTCTCCCTCTCTCTCATGTTTGTCCCTCCCACCCCTCTCTCTCTCAGGTCTCTCCCCCTGGAAACCTACCCAAGTAACTCTCTCTCTCTCTCCTCTCTCTCTATCTATCCCTCCCACCCTACATAGATAAGTCCCTCTCACTCCACCCCCCTCTTTCTCTCCCTCTATCAAGTCACTCCCTCTCGTAATCTCTCCCTCTCTCTCCCACTCCCTCTCGCACTCCCTCTTGCACTCCCTCTCACACTCCCTCTCACTACCTATCTCTCAAGTCTCTCCCTCTCACCCCCCTCACACTCTCAAGCCTCTCCCTTTGGCACCCTACCTACATAACTCTCTTTCTTTCATCTCTCTCTCCCCCCTCTTTCTCTCCCTCTCTCTCAATTCTCTCTCTCACACCCCCCTCTCTCTCTCTCCCTCCCATCATCCCTCCCACCATACCTAGCTAAGTCCCTCTCTATTAAACTCTCACTTCCACCCCCTCTCCCTCTCTCCCTCCCTTCATCCCACTCCCCCCCTCCCTCTCCTTCTCGCATCCTACCTAAACAACTATATATATATATCTCTCTCTCTCTCTTAAAATTCTACCTCCCTCCAAAGACATACACAAATACATACATACAATCCTACATACATATAGGCATACATGTAAATTTGTAGATACAATCTTACATAAAAATAGGCATACGTACAATATACATGCATTGATACATACATGCATACATACATATAGACATACATGACATACAAGCATACATGTACATGCAAACATCAAATATATAAACATGCATTCAATAGAGTAGCATTTAACATAAAGCAAGACATAACATGCTCGTGTTATAACACGCGTGCGTTATATCTTTCTTTGGGAGTTCCCAAGCCTTGGGATTGGTATTTTCCTTGGAATACCAACCCAAAGGCTTGGAGGGAATTCCCAATGACTAGAGACATGTTTTTGCAAATTCTACAATATTTCACATAATCAGGTTTGTGCTCACTGTCAGGATTGCATGTGGTTCATTATCAAACAAATCGAACATCTGGGTAAAGTTAGGTTCTCTCTTAGCTATCCAAAAATCTATTTTTTTCACTTTCTAACAATGTTAAGGCTTTCATGCATATATTTTTTTTTTGTAAGTCTCTTTTTTGGAAAAAAAATAGTGTTTGGTGTTTTTTTCATTATAAATTAACTGTTCATCAAAATTTCAAATAAATTACATTTTTAGAAACTAAACTCCATTCTACAATATTTTTTAAAAAAAGATCCAATTAGTTTCCAAAATTTGTAGGGGTAGCATGGCCAAAATTATGTTTTTTAGGAAGTGTCCACTTCAAAAATTAGTAAAAAATCAAATATTCATTAAAAAATTATCAGAAAAATCGTGCATCAACTACATACTATTAGCTAACTTCTGACTATAGGGATTTTAAAAATATTAAAAAAAGGTCACCGTGCTAGGGTCGTACAAGAGTTGTTATGTTATTTTTTTTGACAAAAGCAACACCAATTTGTGTACATCTTTCATTCGAACCCCTTAATCTCAATCATTTTCAAAATAAATTAGTAGTTTAGAAAGTAGACTCAGAGCACTTTGATCCTTCTTTTTGTTCCATCTCAAAATAAATTTTGAATGTAACTATCCTCAATTTTATGTCAAATGTCAGTATTTCCTAATTTCAAAAAAAAAGTGGCCACTTAAGTCCCCTTTTTTGTAACCATCTTTGTGCACTTACCTGAAGGTACTTGTAAACATCACGATACCATTGGGAGTTGAGACCAACAAATTCATATACCAGTTCAAACATTGAAGGTTAGGATCAAAAAAATTTCAGCCAAGAACTCACAATGTTGGCTATTATTAGGCATATCTAAGAGAGAGACCCAATAGTGTCCATGAAATCAACCAATTTATTGTTCAACCTTGGTATTTGTTTAGAAGAGATAACTGAAAAGTATTGCTTTAATCTATCTACCATCCTCTATAAGAAATGTTATAGAAAAATTTATAGGAGATATTGAAAGAAAATATTATTTTTCATAGTTAGAGTGCTTATTAATCTCTAATTATGTTGGTAAGTAAGAAGGATGATACTTTTCACATGTTCCTAGACTATAAATAACTAATCAAATACACCACTAAGTATAAGATTTATATTCCATTCATTAATAATTTATTAGATGAACTAATTAGATCTGCATTTAAGAAAAAAAAATTCTTATATTAGGTTATCATCAAATTAAAATTAAGGAAGAATATATTCCCAAGAAAATATTTAGAACTCATGAGGGTCATTATGAGTTTTTAGTGATTTTATTTTTTCGTACAAATTTTCCTTTTATATTTCAAAGTTTAATGAACTTCATCTTTAAGCTATTTTTGAAGAAGTTTGTATTACTATTATTTGATGATATATAGATTTATAGAAAGACATGGGGAGATAATTTGAATCATGTTGATTGGGAATTAAAATAATTTAACAATATTAGCTTTATTCTAAACCTTCAAAGTGTGATTTTGGGCTCAAATAGGTGGAGTGCTTGGGTCACATTCCATCTCATGGAGTCAAGTTTGATCTAAAAGAAACCAAGAATATGTTTTAGTGTTTGATTCCTAAAACTATTAAGAACTTGAAGGGTTTCCAAGGAATCACTATATGGCCACATAGTAGCACCCTTCATATTACTTTTGAAAAAGGATTCTTTCCAATGCAATGAGGGAGCTAATTGAAAGAAAGAAAGCTATGTGAAAATTATTTCTACTATAATATTGTAAGGAGAGTTTTGTGAAAATTTATGTATTATAACAATTACAGAAAGAAGAAACACATATAAACATAAAATAAATAATATACCCATCGAGTGGTCTTACAACATGCCCCATTTTTCTTAAGCCTAATGGAGACCCATTCCCTGAGAAGATATTTTTGATCTCATCTCAAGGTAATAAAGGCTTTAGAATCTATGTCCTTTAATGGATTTTTTTGGTAAAATTTGAAAGTATGATAAAAATGATTTTGGTTGTGCTTTGAAGAAATTAAAATCTAGCTAAGATGAAGAAGTTATGCTTCTCAAAAAATTTGAGTCTTGTGGAACTGGATGTTGCAATTATAAGTCATGTATCTGGTAATATAGCAAGTCCCACAACATTAATATTTCCCATACTGCTTCAAGAAAGTTGATCACAACCTAATGAAGTTCATATTGCTACATTATTCCCTCATAATCAATCAGACCAAAAAAAAAATTAGAAATGGGAAAAATACATGCTCACAGAAGGTTTCAAATCTTATTAGGAACCACATAAAGGATACCTAGTTCTTGTTCTAGTTACTGATGCAAGAAGAAGGGTTTTATCTATAAATCTAATTTTAATTAATGTATAAGAAATGAATAATGATGATTAATAATCCAGATAAACATATTTAGTTACTTATATGTGCAAGTGATGTAAGGTAAACTTGTCAACAAAATTACTTGCTATGAAACCTGATACTAGACATCACTTGAATTCTTATTTGGTAAAAATATAAGAAATTTTGATACCAATCAAAATATTCAAAAAGGTTTCATAATTTTTTTAAATTTGATAGAAGACCTTTTAGTAAATGATAAGTTTAAATAAAAATTTAATTTTATTGAAGTTGTTAGGATGGTTTGTACTATAAGATGAAACTTAATGGTTCATGCATTTGTATATTTCCATATGAAATTTTGTATGAGGTAATCATTGAGCCAAACTATTTAATTTAAAATATCTTGGAGGCAAGTTTGGAAAGTGATTTTCTAAGCAAAGTAGAAATCCTAAGGGATACTAGAAGGAAAAAAATGAGAAGGAAAAATTTAGGTTATAGATCGAGATGTGGGTGAATAACTTGATGAAGGAACTCATACAGTAAGTTGTGGGTATTTTGAAGCATTACTGGAACTGGATCAATTTTAAGTATAGAGGACAAACAAGGTGAAAGATGAAGATATAAATGTAATGAGTTGACCAAATAAGGGTAGTAAAGTCTTTGTTGAAGGATTGCCACCAGGATTTCATTGATCACAAAGGTACATAACTACTATCCGAATTTTGATAAGTTAAAGAATAATCGACAACAAAAAAGGAAAAAAAATAATTTTTACGAATTCTTCTGAAAATAGATCTACTGATGGTGCATGTGTACAAGATATTTTTTCCATGTTTCTAATGTTGATTCATTTATTTCTACTTCACCATGTGCTATTTTTTATCCAACCTCTTCCTTGGATCTATAAAAGGAAGTTGGTTATATTTTATGTAGGATCATAAATTGTTGAGACAATAGAGATTGAATTGGAGCATTACCAATTTAATTTCTATTTCATGTTTTCTATTCATTTTCAATAAATACTTGTGCATATTATAGAATCTTGTAGTGTTGAATTAATATCAAGGTAATTCCTAATTTTAAATCCTACATGACTAGAAACTTTTTATTTTGGTGAAATAATCAATTTTTTGCATCATATTTGGGTGCATTTTGAAGCTATCTCATTGGTGAATGGTTAAATTCTTTAAAATCTTGCACTATTTTGTATGTAGCTGTGAGATATTATGGTGAAATATAAATAGTTTTTCTACTTTAGTTTACATATTTTTCAATATGTAAATGTGGAATATTTGAGACCTTTAAAGTTCTTAGAATCTTTCCTCTCCTTTAAATATTTTTCAATTTCTTTGGAAGGAATAGTTAGAATTATCATACTTATGAAAAGTGATTGATGCTATAATTTTTAATATTAATACAATTTATTTCAAATTTCAAGCATATAAACTTGTAATTCCCTTTGTGAAAACAACATAATACAACAAAATTTGAGCAAACCTAGTGATTCAAGACCTGGCATTCTTGAGCCTTGGGATAGCTAGTTCTTAACCAAATTAGCAACTCTTTCAAGATAGATAGGTTCCATTGTTTAGAAATTCATCTATATGTTGCATGAGTAACATCCTCATGAACAATACCATAACACATGTATACATGGGAAAAATACTTTTTGGAGGAAAAAATAATAGCCCAAATTAGTCCAATGTATTATTCAATAAACAACAAACTTACAAACACTTTTAGAGAAATTATTCATTCAAGTATTTCCAATAATAGATCTAGAGGATTTTTGATAAATCAATAATATCTATAAAAATATTCACACAACCTCCATATCAAGCACCTAATATATAGGAGATATAATACATGAAACTATCAACTCATAATTAGAAAACCATGAGCTAAAACCACCCCAAAAGTGGTGACCAAACGCTTAGCTTATTATCTCCAACCAAAGATTACATATCATGTGTCATAAAACATATCATAAGTTGGTTAAAAAATATAACTCCCTTTTATAGCTCTTTTATGTGCCTAATACATATGTTTATATTTCCTATGTATAAGGCCCAACATTAGGAAACCATAAATTTGAATACAAGAGGTCAACTGGGCTTATTTTTTAAATTATACATCTTGAAGAGATATACGTAATAAATATTCCTATAAATGATACTAAATAATCCATAATATTTATTTTGGCCAAAAATAAACTCTATAGCCTATATATTGAGTTTCACTATTTTATAGCCCAAAAATATTTTTTTTTATAATTTAAACTTTAGGAGAAAGGTTGAAACACCTTTCCTAACACTCTCAATTTTTAAACACCTTCCAAAAGCAAAGGGAATATTAAAACTATGATCTCATTTATAAGGGCCAAGAGGCCCCTAGAATCATAGTACTACCTAATGTTTTATATGCTCACTAGCCTCATTAGTGCATTTGTAACATTCTAGAAAGTATCTAATTTTTATATCTTTACCCTCCCATCCTCTAAAATATATTGAATAAAATAGAATTATAAATCAACATTCTTTGTCCTTGCATAATATTTTGGTTTATTTTCTAGATATATGATACTCTAACTATACCAATAAATTATAATGGATTATTCATCTATATGAACATTTAAACACAATATTTTATGCTAGATGGATTCATAATATAAGCATGAGTTTCCACCATACACTCTACTTTTGTGGTGGACAAATTGACCATATCCTATCACTTACTCATCCAATTAATTGCACAATGAAACATAGTAAAAATATATCCATTATTGACTCTTCTACGATTGGCATCTCTAGGCCAATATAATTTCATAAATATATGAATAAAAATGAAATATTATACCCTATAGGATAAATATGATAATACAAGGAATACTTAAACTTACCTTGCAAATACTTGAATACCCTCTTCATTGCATCCCAATGTACTCATCTAGAACTATGCATAAACTAGAAACAAAGGACTTCCACTACTTGGGTGATGGTTTATCTTATACAAATCATAACATACACCAAATTCATTATTGTATTAGAATAAGCTATTTTTTCATATCCTCCATCTCACTAGGAGAAATAAAACAATACTCATCATATAGATTTGTCCCCATCATAGAAGGATCACATAATGGACTACAATATAACATGTTAAACCTCTCACACATTCAATTTACATACTTACTCTAGTCCAACCATTTTTTTTCACTTTGTTTATTTTTATATTCATCCCCAAGATGTTTCTAGCTACTCCTAAGTTCTTATTATCAAAATGTGTTGAAATATAAGACTTTAGTTCCCAAATCAAAAATTTCCCACTATAGAAAAATATATTCAACACATAAAGACATAATTAGAATATAGTAATCATCCATCTTATAGTAGATGAAATGATTTGATTTAGATCTTAAAATCCCAAACTTAACATAAATGAACCAAAATTTTAGTACCAAATCCTAAGAGATCACTTAATACCATACGTATATTTCTTCAAGTTACAAACATAATTTATTTATTTTCTCAATTAACTTCTCTAGTTGTATCACATAAATATGTTCCTCCAAATCACCATTAAGGAATTTTTTCTTCATATCTATTTTCTCAACCTCAAGATCATACATAATAGCAAGAGACAATAGAAATTGAATGCATTTCATATTTATTGCTAGGGAGAAAATATCACCATAATATATTATGCCAACTTGAGAATAACCCTTAACAATCAATCTAACCTCGTACTTCTCAAAATTTTGGTCAAACCATATTTTTGTTTGACCATTTGCATCCAACATGATTTCATATATTAGTCAAAGATATTGAGTTCCATGTGTTATTTTTCTTCAAATAATTTGTACCTCCTCATCCATGACCACATTCTAGGACTCTACATCATTCATACTCATAGTCTCATTTATATCATAGGAAGTATACCTATTTGGTTGTTGTCTATGTTAAGAGGACCTCCTCAATGATTGATGTGGAGGTTGTACCTCTTCCTTAGAACTCTCTGAACTATTTGAGCTCTTCTACTTTTCATGTCATTCATGGGCTTTTGGTTCAACCTTATTAATATTCAATGTTATTTGAACCATATCTTTCTCTTCATCCTTCTCTAGTTATAATAATATAGAAGGCCTAATTTATCTAAATAGAACACTTCTACTACACAAAAATATCTCAACCATAGGGTCCTAAGGATTGTATCCTTTGACACCAAAATCATAGCTAATGAAGCTACATTTTATAGCCTTATTATATAAATTTGACTACTTATCATTTGGAACATGTGAATATGACTCAAAATCAAATACCTAAAGAGGTCTCAATGAGGGATTCTTGCTCAACCACACCTCTATACATGTATTATCAATAGGAGTGTATGTAGAAGACTCTTTAACCAAGTGACACACTGTGGAAATTACTTGTACTCAATTTTTTGTCTAGGTTAGACCCACTAAGAATGCTCTTAGTATTGAAAATATGGTTATCATTACACCAAAATATCAACCTATTAATGCCTAATATGACTACCAGAGTTAATGAATCCATGAGAGGTGATTAAGCCATGTCACAAACCCAAAGACTACATTGCATATCACAAGGAGACCAAGGGAACATACCTTGCAATAACCCCTCGTCTAGTGCAAGTGAGGGGTTTGAACCCATGAACTAGGGTCTGATACCAATTGTTGCAAAGACAATTTTTGTAGCACCAAAAGATTGACATGTTAATGCCTGATACAATCAGTAGAGTTCATGAATCCATAAGAGGTATTTAAGCCATGTCATGAACCCAAGCATTGTGTTGCACAACATAAGGAGACCAAGGACACACACCTTGCAACACTTAGTCCTCTCCATCAATATCATGTTCATTATTTCTACAAATTCATTCTACTAATAGGTGTATGAAGTTATCTTATGCCTTTCTATACCATCATCCTTATATAATCTATCAAAATTTTATAAAAAAACTCACCAAAATTATTAGTTATTAAAATATTAATCTTCCTACCAATTTGATTCTCTACAAGATCATTAAACTCATTAAAACAACTAAATAATTTAGATTTAATTCAAGGAAAATATAATTTTCCTTCTATTATAATCATCTATGAAACAAAATTGAAGGAATATTAATACACAAAAATTAATTAAGTTCAACATCCCAAAAAAATATATGAGAAATGTTAAAATAAAACATGATTTTGTTTATCATATACTTAATATTCACAAAAAATAATTTCTAGATTATAGTAATTTAACCCCTCATCAAGGTTTTTATTTTGTAGTGTCCTTAAATATTTCTCACCTATCTTACCCATGATTTCAAACCATAACATTATTTTCTCTAGTAGTAGATTGGTCTCCAAAGTATGAGCACCCTTAGATACCCATGAAGTACAACCACTAGAAGTTGACACAACACACCTCCTTGTTATTGATTCCAAATGGTGAATGTAAATATAATGTAAATTTTTTTACTATAATAATTAAAGAGCTATTAAACTTAACTATGCATTCATCTAGCTAAAATAAAATTCCAATCCAAACACTTTTGACAAAACTATAGCTCCTCCAACCATCTTGCACCCTTTACTTGATAAAATAACCTATAGACTCACATCATTCAATTTACTTATAGAAATTAGGTTTTGTATCAAACCAAGGATATGAAACACACCATTGATCTCATTGAATCATCATTCAAAGAATAAAATCAATACTCTACCATGGAAAAAAATATTTTTATGAGAATCATCTCTAAGGTTCCCCTTCCCACCATCATTTCTTCATATTTTATATATAAAGCTTGATGTGAGGTCATGTGAAAAGAGGAAATAGAGTCTAGATCAACCATGTACTTCCAATGTATGAGTAGCCAAGGACATAAAAAAAGACATCACCTTCATTCTCAAAAGATCTCTTAGAATCATCATCAAAATTGACCATTTTATTCTTCTTCTCCTCCTCCTCCACCTCCTCCTGCTCCTCCTCCTCCTCCTCATCCTCCTCCTCCCCCTCCCCCTCCCCCTCTTCCTCCTTATATTCTCTTCTTAGAGGTCTAAATCTAAAATAGTTCCAACATTTTTCCTTGAACTTACAAGAGCTTTGTATATAGGGTTATCTTATTTATTTTCCTTCTTGCCTTTTTCTTTAGAATTTTCATAAATCACTAGGACCTCCTTAGTTGACTCAAAAGTGTTTCTTCTCATTTTCTTCAAAAATTAAATATAATACACTTCTTCCATATTTATCTTGGTGGTAGTTCTCCTAATGACCATAAATAGGTGGTCCCATGAATTTGATAAAGAAAATAGCAGTCATGCATCGATCCTCCTTCATTTTCACTCCCATAGAGTGCAATTGGGTAACTACCATATTAAAAGCATTTAGATGTTTTTCCACATATCCATCATCCTCCATACAAAGGGTATACTTAATGATAAGTAAAATATTTGAATAAATAAGTATATCCTTAGTATGGAGAATGGTGGATATGTGGAAAAACATCTTTAAATTCCTTATTACTTCTAGCCAAATATTCCTTATGATGTGTCATAACACACATCATAAATTGGTCGAGAAATGTAACTCCCATTACATCTTTTCTATGTGTCTAACACATTTATTTACATGTCCTATGGATAAGGCCCAAATTTTGAAGGGCATAAATTTCAATTTGGTAGGTTGATTAGAATCCCATTTTAATCAATAGGAGAGCTTGAAGAGACCTGCATAATAGGAACCCCTACAAATGGTGCCAAATAAATTAGAATATTTATAATGGCTAAAATAAATCTATCCTAGAAATTGAGTCTTTGTTTGTTATAACCTAAAAATTGCACCTTTTATAATTTTAGCATTAGGAGAAAGGTTGAGATAGATTTTCTAACACCAATACATAAATTAAGAGATTGAAAGAGGCCATTTATATCACTCTAATTCTAGTTAAAGTATATTTCACAAAGAAATTAATCATGGAGTATGGTTCTTTAGGCAATGGTATAGGAGAATTTTTCATGCAAGAAGGTAGGATCATTGTTTTGAAAGTTATCGATCAAAGGGTAAGAGTAAAATCAACCTATTTTATAAGAAGTGTTACCTATTCTTCCTAAAACTAAATAATAGAGGACATATTTACTGAGTAGAAACTTTAAAATAAAGAAATATCATCATAGCCTAGAATATTTTTGAGATCTTGGAAATTATATTTTAAAACAAAACAATAATGTGTCACTAATATGTTGTAATATGACTTTGAAATCATCTATAAGAGAGGAAATAATAATGTAGTAGTAGATACATTATCTATAACTATTGATAATAGTGGGCACATGCAAAAATATGGGGGGTCAAATTGTGGCCAAATTTAAAAAAAAGTTATGATAGGCTATAATGTGAGCGCATTGTAATGTGCTTGCATTATGGCTTGGTGTGTCGATCCTAAGGATCAGACACATCAAGCCTATTTCATGCTTGAGTTATAATGCGAGTGCAGAATAACATGTTCGCATTATGAGATATTATAACAAAAAAACCAAATTGAATTCATTTGTATGTTGACTATTTCTTTTGCTGCGCACGATGAAAAACCATTCTCTTGCGCGCTCATGTTCTAAGAGACAATCTTGAAATTTTTTCATCAATTTGTTGCTATTTCATCTCCAGGATGCTACCACATTGACGAGGAGGTTGAACAAGTAAGGATTGTATGTTTTTTGTTGTGAATTTGTAAGTTTAAGGTTGTTTCTGATATTCATTTGTTGAATTTGTAGGAAATGGTAATGATCCTGGAAACCCTCTTCAAAAAACCCCTAAAAATCCTCAACAACTAGAGCAACAACATGAAAAAAATCCTAAAGTTCAACAACCACAACAAAAATATCCTCCACCAATCCCTCAACATCCTCCTGACACTCAACAAAACTTAATGGGTGTAGTTGAAAACAATAAAAAAAAAATTGAGTTAATCACAAGGTTGAACGATCCAACAAGTTCAACCATGGAAAGAAGAACACTTGCAAATTCACTTAAATAAATGTTAAAAAATGTAGATGCAATCAACAAACAATTAAGTGGTTGGAAAGATAGGAGGAAAGTGGCTAGGAATTTTTATCAGGATAAATTATCATATAAAGATGTAAAAGATCTAAAAATTACAAAATTAGATTTGTGCTCATTATTCACTGACCCACATACAAATAAAAATCTTGGCCTCAATGGGAAGAGGTTTTCTATCCATTGGTGCCACCACCAATGGATTAAGAACTTTTTTTGAGATAGGTGGCACATGGTTTTTGATTACCCACCATGCAACAATTGCGAAGTCCCATAATATTTCCTAAGGAAATTATACTATGAGTTCATCCTGAACAAAATCTTGAATTATTTTGATTTGAAGGAATTCCAGGGGAGAGGTGGGGGGTCAGCTCAAGATAGACCTAGTGCAGGAAAGACAAGCTCTCACTAGGTTAGATCGTGAGCACATTGTTATTCCTTCCATTGTGAAGGAGAGTACCAAGGTAGAAACTTTGTAGGCTATCACCTCTTTGACCCAAAGTGTCATCCAGCATGCCAACCCTTTACTACAACGCCATCCAGGGGATTCTTCGAGTGGTCAGATTCAATCTCATTCATGTCATGCTTGTGGGGAAACTTGTTCATATGAACCCATCCACACTCAAAAGGTTGCTACATAGGATAAATTTGCAGCTATGGAGATGGCAAGGGTAGCTGAAATTTTGAATGAGGCTTATGGAATCGATACTCAGGTAAATGTTAGAATGTTCATTGAATTTAATTTATTAAATTTCAATTTTTAAATGCAAGATTAATTAATTTAGTTTTATGATTTTAATAAAATTTTAGGGTCATAGTGTTGATACTGGATACACCGGCCCTACACTTGCTTATTAGTCCACTACATCTACCATTGAGGTATGTAACTAGTAAACAATTATAAATTTATTACATGTTAATAGAATTGTTATATGAATGGTATTATAATATCTAATTTTGGATGTTGAAAAGGCTAATATTGGAGGTTTCTAGGGAACACCTCCTAGTGCTAGTGGATTTAGAAAAACCTACACACAGGTAATTGAATAAAGAGTTTAACTAATGAATTGTACTTAAAAAATTTGTATAGTTTATATTCATATCATTGATTATATTGCATTGCACATCTTTCAAACTCAAAGCATTAGTTCACATTCCATAACTAATAGCTAGATGTTGATAGATGACAATTTCAGCTACAATATAGTTCTTTAGAAAGTCAACATAAGCAGCGATGTAATTACTTCACCTAGCATAAGTAATAAGTAGGAGTAGCTTCCAATTGCATTTTCTTGTCATGGCATTCCATGAAACCATTTTTTACTGAGGCATATTTTCATACAGTTCACTACCTTGTCTATGCTATGGATGTTTGGAAGAAATATATGAAAGAATAATAGTAAGCAATATCATAGACAAGGCAATGAATTGTTTGAAAATTTTCCTCAAAGAAATGTGGTCTCATGGTGATGTCCATCACCATGAGACCCAATTTATTTGAGGAATTTTTTCAAATAGCTCACACATTTTCTATGCTACCACATTTTCCATATATGTCTACCAAAACATTTTATCAAATAGTTTGTTTCCTTGCTGCTATAGCTAAAATCCTAAAAAAAGTGCTTTCCAACAAACTGTAGATGCTTGGAAAAAATGTATCAAAGCATAATAGTAAGCAATAGCATAGACAAGGCAATGAGTAGTTTGAAAAAATGCCTCAAATAAATGCGGTCTCATGGTGATGGAATGCCATTCCATCACCATGAGACCACATTTCTTCAAGGCATTTTTTCAAACAACTCACTTCTTTTTCTATGCTACCAAATTTTTCATACATGTCTACCAAAGCATTTTATCAAACTACTCACTTCCTTGTTGCTATGGCTAAAAGCCTAAAATAGGTGCTTTCCAACAAACTATGGATGCTTGGATAAAATCTATCAAAGTATAATAGTAAGCAATATCATAGTCAAGGTAGTGAGTAGTATGAAAAAATTCCTTGAAGAAATGTGGTCTCATGGTGATGGAATGGTATTCCATCACCATGAGACCTCATTTCCTTGAGGCATTTTTTCAAATAGCTCATAGCTTGAAGAATAGAAACCAACCCTTTAGCCAAAATTCCCCTCCAAATTCTTTCCAAGGTCCTCATCCTCATCCTCAATTTACCAATTCATGGAACCTTCCACCTTTTATTCCAATTTTTCATGTCCCCACCCCTCCCTCTTCATGTCATGATTTCCCTCCATCACATAACCAAGACCGCACTATACCATCCATTAGAGAAGGAAATGAATTGTTTGAAAAAATGCCTCAAAGAAATATGGTCTTATGGTGATGGAATGTCATGGCACATTTATTTGTAATGGAATTTCATCACCATGAGACCCCATTTCTTTGAGGCATTTTTTCAAACAATTCATTGCCTTCTATATGCTACCACAATTATAATACATGTATACAAAAGAATTTTATCAAACGGTTCACTGCCTTGCTACTATGGGTAAAAGCCTAAGAACATGTGCTTTCGAACAAGCTATGAATAGGGAAAATAGTAAGCATGATAGTCAGAAATATATAGTTTAATAAGTACTAAATTTTTTTTTCATTATCTCATACATTATAAGCCATACCGTGGATCACTATTGTAGTTTTTGTGATTAAATATTTTTTTGTTTTATTTTTAGATGTTTGAAGTGGATACACCTCCAAATCTTCATAGGGAAATGGAGGTTAGTGTTTCATTAGCTATAGACTCCTTGATGGCTCTCACAGAGGTATGAGGCAGATTACTAAATTTTAATTTACATTCTTTGTTATAGCTATTAGTTAGTGAAAAATAAAACCATTATTGATTCATAGTTTAATTTCTCTTCAGATTTTTTCTAAAGGTATTCATCACGACACAACATGGGCATGCAAATATTTCCCTCAAGGAGAGAGATCTTCTACTGACAGTAAGTGATTATTTTGTTAAATATATCAATTTTTATAATTTAATTTCTATATATTAATGTCTTTACTTCTTATTTTAATAGATAAAGCTTGAATAGTAACTAAACCCTAGGAGGAGCACTAGGAGCACTCCTCAACCTCAGAATAAATGAGTGATAGACCTATCACCATCTGGCTAAAAAGCAAAGGGCAAGAATTTATTTTGAGAGGATGCAGAGTAATGACTTTTGATTCTAGAGCCCTTTTTTGTATGCCTATATGGAATTTTTGTACATATTTTGTATTGGATATATTTGACAGTGTATGCCTATATGGCATTCTCGTAAGCCTATATGGCTATTTTGTATATATTTTATACTTATATTGGCATATATTGATGTATGCCTACATGGCTATTTGGTTAATACAATTTTTTTTTTATCGATGGTGTCCATATTTGCATTATAAATCAATGGTTCAATAGATATGAGTTACGTGTATTCAAGTGTATACTTTACAACTTATGTGTATACTTTGTGACTTAAATGTATTCCAATGTATACTTTATGACTTACATATTTTCATGCATATACCTTGTATTCATGCATATACTTTGTATTAATCATATGTATTCACGTGCATACTCCAAGGCTTATGTGTATTTGAGTACTTGTACTTCCCTTATTCACATGTATGCTTGACTTATTCATGTGCATACTTATTAATTGGTTAGCCCTAGCATTGATTATTGCTATACTTCATGGTTTGCATTGAATATTTATTGATTGATGCTATACAACTTTATTAGTTGATGCTAAACAAATTCAATATTTCTAGGAATACTAGTAGAGTTACAAATTATAAAATTGGACAAATTGAAAATAAAAGATTAACTGTAAATAAATACATTGATTATTAACTTGATAATTGATTAAGAATGGGTATAATATATATATCAAGACATGAGCCTTCTAGAATGGAAACTTCCAACTAGAAAATAGGCAAAGCATTCCCAATACTTTGAAAACAATAATCCACCCAAAATTGCAATGGGAGAGAAGGCATATTTAAGATCCTTGAGCAATGTATTTCCTAATGCTCCCTTGTTCTTACATATCTCAATTCAATTTAATTCAAAGAGTTGCATCAAATGCTTTATCTAAAAGCAAAAAACACATTTTGAATTGGTATTCCATGAGATGTTTCATAAAAATATTCTAGTATATTTAATCTTTTGATTAGAAAAACTCAATTAAGCAAAGGATACATAATCTTCACAACACTTGCAAAATATAATATTCATAACTTAGATGATGAGTAGTTAAATTCTTGACACATTATCATATAAAAATTTATCTCAAATAGTCTTTAAACATTTTCACAACATAATCCTCATAGTATAGAATTAATTATTATGTTCTTGATCCATCACCATATAAACACATTGAAAGATGTGAATATCAACTTTTTGCAATATTATTTCTTGTATAGGAAATGGACTTGGGAGAAAGCTTTATAATTTATAATACAAATAAGAAGTGGATTCAAGGGTGAAAACTTTATTTATTACACCAAATAATAAATGTACGTGAGAGCATCACTTGTTTCTCTTAGACTCCAATTTTCAAACATAGCAAATCATTTCAAATGAAAATGACAAAATGCTTCACAACCAAAGTTGTGAATTGAAGAGAAATAAAATGTTTCCAAGTTCCACCACTGTATACATTTATAGTTGGTTGTAAATTGTTGTAATGGAAAGGAGGATAATTAAAAAATGTCTTGCGCTTGCTAGACTTGGGGATGATCATATGTTTTTGATGAGGGCGCAGCCCGAGACTTAGAAAATAACCCACAAACAAGAGAATAATTTTATTATTCAGAAAATGGAGCTTCTTACATGCAGAGGATCTCAAATCCCCAAGTTCTACAACACATGCAAGTTATAGAAAGCTATAGAATAACCCTTTCACAATATGCGAGCTTGTCCCCAAAAAGTTACCTGAAAATTAGAAACCTGCCCATAAATAGAGCTCCTCTTTAGTTTGGAGCCAAAACAACATTCAAATTTGAGTTTAGGCAGTTTGGCGCCAAAAATTTACAAGATGAAGTTCAAATCTCAAAAGAGCATTTGCAATTGTATCTTCTAAAAAGTGCGCCAACTTCCTAGGGCCATAACTTTTGATCTGGGACTCCAATTCGTGAACCGTTTGAACTGTTGGAAAGGTCTCGAAATCAATAACACAATTGAAATTCGCTAGACCGATTTTGGCAAGTTTCGGGGCTGATCTGGGAACTCTAAGTGCCTCAAATCTAACTCAGAAGATTTTTAGGTGTAAATCTGGGAAACTAAAACTACAATATCTTTCCACCCAGGAATAGAAAATAAAAACTGTAAATTGGGAATTTCATTACGATGAAAAGGGTATCCAAAAATGTAAAAACATCTAAAAATTGAGAAACTTGAAATTTAACTATTTTTGGGTGATGCAAGATTGCCCTTACACCACTAGATGCTCCTGGATCAGTTTTTTGTGTGGAAAACTCAGACTTCTCAACTATCTTGTGAATATTTCTCTTTTCAATTGTGTTGAATGCCATCATAAGGGATCAAGCTGGTTGAACATAGATCAGAGTGATTTGACATGTTTGGGTGTGAAAGACAACCATGCCTAGTGTAAAAATACCTATTAGGATGAGTTGGAATAGTTCGTTTGGTCACACGAGTTGTAGAAAGAAAGTTGCACCAATTTACAACTTTACACTACTTGCATTTGACACTTTTTCCATCAAATAAAAATTGAGAGACGTTATTGTAGAGGATCCCAATGCGATTCGATAGGTTGAGGCAGAGAGTTCATAAGCATCACAATTTCTGAGTAATAGCCCATCAAAAATTGCAAGCATTTTTCACTTTGGACCCTTAAGGGATCAAGTCAGTTAAACATGGATCAGAGTGATTCAACATGTTTGGGTGCACAAGAGGACCACGCCTAGCATAAATGTACCCATCTAGATGCATTGGAATAGTTTGTTTTGTCACATGAGTTGAAAAATGAAAGTTGCACCACTTTGCAACTTTACATTGCATGCATTTGAAACTTTTTTCATCAAGTGAAAACTAGACACCACAGGAAAATAACTTTGAGATAACAAAAATTGAGGCAGGTTATTATAGAGGGGCCTAATGTAGTCCCTTAGGCTTAGATGAAGAGTTCATAAGAATTATGGTTTCTGAGTAATATCCTGTCAAAGATTGCAGCCATTTTGCACTTTGGACCCTTAAGGGATTGAGTCGGTCAAACGTGGATCAAAGTGATTTGGTGTGTTTGGGTGTAAAAGAGTACCATGCCTAGCATAAACATACCCATCTAGATGTGTTGGAATAGTTTGTTTGGTCACACAAGATGCAGAACAAAAGTTGCACCACTTTGCAACTTTATATTGCTTGCATTTGACACTTTTTCCATCAAGTGAAAATTGGACACCATGGGAAAATGACTGTGAGATAATAAAAAATGAGAGATTTTATTATAGAGGGGCCCAATGCAATCATGTAGGCTCAGATGGAGATTTCGTAAGTGTCATGGTTTTCAAGTAATAGCTTGTCAAAGATTGCAACCATTTTGCACTTTGGACCCTTAAGGGATTGAACTAATTGAACATGGCTCAGATTGATTCGATGTGTTTGGGTTTGAAAGAGGACCATTCCTAGTGTAAATTCACCCATCAGGATGTGTTTGAATAATTCATTTGGTCACATGAGTTGCAGAACGAAAGTTGCGCCACTTTGGAACTTTACACTACTTGCATTTGACACTTTTTCTATCAAGTGAAAACTAGAAACCATGGGGAAAAAACTCTGAGATAAAAAAAAATGAGAGATGTTATTGTAGAGAGGCCCAACATGATCTTGTAGGCTCAAAAAAATAATTCATAAGCATCACGACTTTCGAGTAGTAGCCCATCAAATATCGTTTCCCTTTTGCACTTTGGACCCTTAAGGGATTGAGTTGGTTGAACATAGCTCAGAGTGATTCAATGTGTTTGGGTGCAAAAGAGGACCATGCCTAGTGTAAACGTACCCATTTGGATGTGTTGGAACATTCTGTTTGGTCACATGACTTGTAAAACAAAATTTTCACCACTTTACAACTTTACACTGCTTACATTTGACACTTTTTCCGTCAAGTGAAAATTGGACACCACAAGAGACAACTCCAAGATAACACAAACCGAGAGAGGTTATTGTAGAGGGGCCCAACAAAATCCCATAGGATTAGATGGAAAGTTAGTAAGAATCACAATTTTTGAGTAGTAGCCTGTCAAAAATTTCTACCCTTTTTCACATTGGACCCTTAAGGGATTGAGTCAGTTGAATGTAGCTCAGAGTGATTCAGAATGTTTGGGTGCTAAAGAGGACCATGTATAGCATAAATATATCCATCCAGATGTGTTGGAATAATCCATTTGTTCACATGAGTTGTAGAATGAAAGTTGCACCACTTTGCAACTTTACATTGCTTGCATTTAACACATTTTCCATCAAATGAAAATTGGACACCATGGAAAAACAACTCCAAGATAACAAAAACCAAGAGAGGTTATTGTAGAGGGGCCCAACACAATCCTGTAGGCTTAAATGGAGATTTCATAAGTGTCATAGTTTTTGAGTAGTATCATGTCAAAGATTGCTTCCTTTTTGCACTTTGGACCCTTAAGGGATCGTGTTGGTTGAGCGTAGCTCAGAGTGATTCATCGTGTTTGAGTGAGAAAGAGAACCATTCCTAGCATAAATGTACCCATTTGGGCATGTTGGAATAGTTTTTTTGGTCACATGAGTTGCAGACCAAAATTTGCACCACTTTGCAACTTTACACTACTTACATTTGACACTTTTCCATCAAGTGAAAATTGGACACTATGGAAAAATGGCTAGAAGATAAAAAAAACTAAGAGAGGTCATTGTAGAGGGGCCCAACGCAATCCCATAGGCTTAGACAGAGAGTTTGTAAGCATCACGGTTTCTGAATAGTAGCCTGTCAAAGATTGATGCCCTTTTGCACTTTGGACCCTTAAGGGATCGAGCTAGTTGAACATAGATCATAGCAATTCAGAATGCTTGGCTGTGAAAGAGGACCATGTGTAGCATAAACATACCCATCTAGACATGTTGGAACAATCTGTTTGGTCACATGTGTTGCAGAATGAAAGTTTCACCACTTTGCAACTTTACACTGCTTGCAATTGACAATTTTTCCATCAAGTCAAAATTGGACACCACGGAAAAATGACTCTGAGATAACAAAAACTGAGAGAGGTTATTATAGAGGTGCCCTACGTGATCTATATCTCTTAGACAAAATCCACGTAAGCGACACGATATCCGAGTAGAAAGCTATCAAATATTGCTTCCCTTTTGCAATTTGGACTATTAAGGGATTATGTTGCACGAATTACAAATGTTTGAGGGAAGCAATAAATTTCAAAATTTGAGTAAATATCATTACAAATGTTTATGTGAATATATGGTATGCTATATTAATATTGATATATAATCTTTAGTTTGATTTTTTTTTAATAAATGAAGTTTTTATAATAAGTTAGTCAATTGGTGCTAGTTATAATAGGGAGAGAATACATGGAAGAAAAAGAATGATTGGTAACCATCAATAGTTATTACACTCACTATATTAATAATATGATGTTTACAATAAAATGAGATTTATTTGGCAGTCCTAATTCTTGTGTTTGTGCTGCAATTGTCTAATATAGTTCATACACCATTTTGAAACCCAAGTGCTTGTACTTGTAGGCACAATGCTTTCTCAAAACTATCAAGTGGTAATACAAAATCATGAAAAAAAAATCAAACTATATGAATTCCAACACCCCACTTAAATAAAATATTGAATCAATGTGCCCCATTTTCATGCACACAAACTTAGCTTATAAGATACTCTCATAATAACCAAAAATACAATTCAAGGATGCCTTAGGTACTTCGTTCTCACAATTTTTTTAAAATGTCACTCATACATTTGAGATTCGCTTATAATTTCTACACCATAGGTGCTCATGATGAGGTTAACTTCAAATGAATAACTTGAAATTCCCTCACTAAGCTTCACATGCTCTTTTATAATGGATTAAAATTAGAATTGAGATTTGGCAAGATCATGAAAATAAGGATGTTGCATTGCTTTTTTGGCTAAGATTCTCTTGGATGGCTCATAAATCATCATTTTTTGCAAGTAAACACTAATCAATCTGTAGTAGTTTACTTACAAATAGGCAAAGTAAAAGAAGAAAAATAAATAGCATCCAAAATGGAAATGAAATGAAAATAGATGGAAGGCACTTACAAACAAAAAATCCACACCATTTGGTTCCAATTCGGGAACAACAAGGCTTAAATCTTGATGCTTCCATTGAGGATAGGCATGCCAATCTCTCAACTTAGTCACTCCTGGCCATACATCTTCATTAGGATTTCCAAGATACCTATTGCACACAATAACCTCTCATGAATAGAACATGAATATAACATAAAAAAAATATTACTTTCCAACCTTTTGGAAACTTGTAACCTATTATACCCACAACAAAATTTAATCTTCCAATTAGTTTACTAATCTATTGAGAATATCCTACATCATTTTTTTTGCATATTTTTGAGAAAAAATAAAATACCATTGTACTTTGTATCTTTTTCCACAATTATAAACATAAAGTGTGCTACATTTGCAATTCTGACAACTTCATCAATCACCTACATATATGATATAAACATTAGATCATAGAATTTGCATCATAGCATTGGAATCATACAAATTAATGTGCATACAAGTATAAATTAATAAGAACCAATTTGCATACTTACAAATTAATCCAACGAGCCATCCAAGTCTATTCTACTCTTTATTGTGTCGAGTATTCTCTCATGGTTAGACTCACAGACCTTCCACAAGGTCTTGTTCAAAGTTGTACCCCCATATTTTTTCAAACAAACATTGAATGCCACAACAAGGTTTGAGTAATGAAGAATCTTGTGATGTGTGTCAAAGTCCTAAAACAACCAATATTTAATACTCTTATGTGGGTACCTTCTAAGCCACGTTCCAGTAACAACAATTGAGCTTGTAGGGTATTTGATGTTTTCTCCATCTACTAATTTATTTTTAGCCTCAACACAATGACACAAGTAATAGTTTTTTTCCTCTTCGTTGTCCTCATCTACAATAAATACATAAACATGCCCTGCATTGATATGTGTAGCAAATTAGATGAAATTAGTCAACATTATAGATACACTACAAAGTAAGATAACAATAGGAATTTCAAAAACTATGCAAGTAGATATATTAATTGGTTGAACTAGATCCGATATGTGGTCAAAGTCAATCAATGAATCCATCTATGTTAGTTCCAATGCCATTGGAGGGTGATACGTGTGAAGTGGGCTAAGATAACTTAACGACCATTTCCCAACCCACTCCTTTGACTCACAATTATCCCAAGCTTGCATTGTACATGAAGAACAAAAGTATGCCATCTTCCATGTATTAATACTCCATGAACCTGCATTTGAGATAAGGAAAGAGTGTAGCTCACTCGATCCTGTCAGTGTACAACAATCCTCATATGGTGCAATGTTAGTATCATCCATCAACCCAAAAAATCTATGAACTAAAAACATACCTTTATTACCTAGACCCATCGAAGAATTACACCAATCGACAATTGATTTTACATATATCAACTTTGCATTGTCATTATACTTTAACTCTTCTCATGCTAATACTCTTTTAACACATGCTCCTACACCATCATGCTCCCCCTTTCCATGCCCGACCTCACAAAAGTTCCCCATGTGCTAAACACCTATAATGGCATGCATCTTGCTCAACCAATAGAATATGCACGAGTTCTTGAACTATGTTGCACAGTTATTTGACCATATTATATGTCAACCGTATGATATGCCCCTCTGAACCAAATCACTATAGAACATCTGGAAGCAACCTTGCATGAACTCTGGAGAATGTGTGTGATCATCACTAATATAAAAGTGATACTCCCTCAATACCTTCCTTTGGTCCTTTGTACTATCAACTATATGAATGAATGTTATGTGAACAAATATCGAAATCTGTGTGGAGTTGTAATATTGTGATTGCACCTCATGCTATGGCTATAGAATATAATGCTCTACAAAGTTGACCACTAAAACTATGTTCCCGACTAGAAAGGTGTCCTTGCATAGCTTGAATTGCATTTCCAGCCATCAAGTTCTATGGGTATGCCTTGCATATTCATACTCTATGCTACCATGAAACATGGACATAAACTGATACATTGGAATGTTTTGAATAAAAAAATCACACATTTTTGCTTGATTACCATCTTTTGTAATGTATGCCATTGTTTTATACTTCTTGAACTCTACTATTTTTTGTCCCACCTCATGTGTGCTTTCCATATGTTGACATACTAGCATATGCTGCAAGCCACCGCAACGCTGACATGAACCATCCAAGCATAGTTTCCTGTAGAATATTTGGCCTCCTCTATTTCACATAAATTTTTGATATGAACTATCTTGAAGATATTGGTGGGCCTTGTATGCCATAATCCTGAAAAACATCATTAGTATGCAAATTTAAATATATAGAACGATAAACATCATAATGGTTAGAGAATTCAATATGTAGTCTACAACAACAAGTAGTGTGTGTGTGTGATTTATCTTGACATAAAAAGGTTTAATCATTTCAAAATATCTTTGAAAATTTTGAATTTTAGGATAATCCTGTTGAAATTTACAAAAAAATAGGTTTGAGTCGTATCCAAAAAATGCTTTGGATGTGGCTCATAGTTTTGACTATCAATTATCCTTCTTACCACACCCCTTTAATTTAGAGTGTTGGCCTTTCCGTTGCACGAAAAATTCAACTTGTTAATGCCCTATACAAGCGTCAGTTAAGATCCACAGGAGGTGGTTAGACCATGGCACAAACCCAAGAACCATGTTGGACAAGGAAGACCAAGGGACACACCATCTTGTAACAATACCCCCCAACACAAGCAAGAGATTTGAACCTATGACCAACTCTAATACCAATTGTTGGCCTTGTTGTTGCACCAAAAGGTTGACCTATTAATGCCCAATACAAGCATTAGTTAAGATCCACAGGAGGTGGTTAGACCATGTCACAAACCCAAGCATCATGATGGAAAAGGAAGACCAAGGGACACACCATATTGCAACACAAAGATGGCCTTGTGTTATTCTTCCAATACTCTTCAATTACTATTCTCAATGCTTCAACAACATTTTTATCTTTTCATGGGAGTCCCCCCGAGAATGCCCATAATTCATTTGAATCAGTGCCCTCAATTCTTTTCCACCTTTGAACAAATCTTGATAAAGTTTTTCTATTAATTCTCAATTGTTCACTCATCTTTCTAATGAGACAGGATCTCTTTGTTTGACTACTTACCAAAGCTGATGTAATGACATGTCGAGTGACATTACTATCCTTTGAGCATGAGGTATTACCCATACTCTCATAAGCATCCATTAGATTCTTCACAATTGTGTTTTCACTTCAAACATTTGATGTTCTCAACCCAAGAATATTCATGATGTTTCTATACTTTATACCCCGTATCATTTCAACAAATAGTTGACATATTGTGGTCTCATTTATCCTTTCAAAGAAAAATTTCCAAATCTTATTAGCATATCTTCTACAAGTGCATGCTAGAATCTTTCCTTCCATGTGCTACAAAATATCCTCATCAATATTAATCAGATTCTTTGGCTTTCTACACAAAATTCTAGGTGGTTTTCTCCTAGGTACATACATATCAACATTAGTAATTTCATCAATATTTAAGTGAGGTGGGCTAGATTGCATACCTTCGATCGAGGGTGGAATAGATGACATACCTTGAGGTTCACATGGGGATGATTTCATACCTTCTTCATCAAATCTGAGTGATATGTACTCTCAACTTGAGATGTGGTGGATGGTGTCCCTTCATATTCACTTGCAATATATCGTGTCCAAGCATATTCACTTGCAGTAGATGGTGTCCCTCCATTTTCAATTGTGGTTAATGGTGTCCCTTCGTATTCACTTGTGGTAGAGGGTGTGTCTCCAAATATGGTATTCGAATATGTCTTAGCATGATGCTTTCGTATTTGTGCCCTTCATGCACCAATGCCTTTTCTCATTTTTATGATTAAGGTTCCTCTTCAATTGGCTTGTTTTCGTCAATTGTATCCAAATTTTTTTTCTCATGATATACCCTCACCCATTCTCTATTTTTTTCTTTATTGGTTTCACACTCTTCATATGTTACTTTATTTCTTGCTCGTTTCCTTGGCATGGCATATAATTTTACTTTTACCATGGTAATGAGAAAAAAAATAGTTCCTAAAAAATGAACTAGTGAGCTCACTAGCTTGTCAATTGTGGATAATTTTACTTGTAGCATGGTATGAGACAAATATTAGTTTATTCCTCGGTAAGCTAGTGAGCTCACTAGCTTGTCAATGCTACCACATTTTGCAAACATTTCTACAAAAAAATTATTGTCAAACAATTCAAATGCCTCGTCCATGCTTCCATTTTGAGCCTATCTTGCAATCACGGCATGCCACATTACGACATTTCTTTAAGGAATTCCACCCAAAAAATCATGTGAGCATTGGCAAGCTAGTGAGCTCACTAGCTTGCCAATGCGGTAGGGTTGACAAGGTAGGGGTAGTGTATTCCTCATACAAATGGGGTCTCATGGTATCAGACACCATTTGTATGAGGAATATGCTACCCCTACCTTGTTAATCCTACCGAATTGGAAAGCTAGTGAGGTCACTAGCTTGCCAATGCGGTAGGGTTGACAAGGTAGGGGAAGCCTAAGAAAATGCCTCATAGAAACGGGGACTCACGGTGATGTAAATCACCATGAGTCCCCATTTCTATTAGGTAATTTGTCACGCTACCCCTACCTTGTCAACCCTACCACACTATCTTGTGGCATGCCATGGTGTCAAGATATGCTACACCTTTCCCCATGCCACTAACTTAGCATTGAATAAAGATTCTTGAAATAGTGGAGAGAAGGATTATAATCCCTTGTAGGTAGACTAATCAAGGAAACATTTAAAATATATCACAACATAAGTGATGAGGTAAGTTTAGTGATGAGGTAAATTTAGAAATAGAGATGAAAACCAAAATAGATTCAAAGATCTATCAATGTCGGAGGAGTATATTCCAATTTTGTAGAGACATGTATGGAAAATTTAGTAGCATAAACAATGAAATCCGCTGGTTGATAAAATGCACATCACCATGAGACCCCATTTCTTTGAGGCATTTCTTCAAAAAACCGATTGCCTTATTTATTTATTTTGATAAAATGCTTTGATAGACATGTATAGAAAATTTGGTATCATAGACAAGGCAATCAACTACTTGGTATAACTGTTTGAAAAAATACCTCAATGAGATATGTCCTTGTGGACTAGAATGATTGCAGGATATGCACAAAATAGATGTATTGAAAAGGCTTTAGAAAATTTCAAACATATGCAAATTATAGGTGTAAAACCAAATTCAACTACATTTTCCAACATCCCCCATTCCTATACCAAAACAAAAGCTTTGGAGAGTGGCATGCACATCCATAGTAAAGGATTGATAAATGATGTTTTATTTTACTTGCTTATAACTTTTGTCATATATGTGTATACAAAATGTGGAAGCATACACAAGTTAAGTCAAATTTTTCAAAAAATTCCTCAAAGAGACGTGGTTTAAAAATGTAATTGGCAAGTGTAAAGAATTGTGTAATTTAAAATGTGCATTGACAAGCTAAGGTTATAATGACAAACAAATAATTATCAACATGGAATATGCAAAATAACAAAAATCAAAGCAAGCAAAAATAGAATGAAAGAAAATGTGTAAAGACTTCACATACCTAAAAAACCAAAGTTTCAAATGAAGGAGTTCTTCCCAATTATGTAGCCTTTGCTTCTTCTTTCTTCAAACTCCTCAACAATTTGAATTTTTCAAAAGCCTGTTCCCCTCCAAACTTCAATTGTATATCACTCTTGAATTGAATTGATATTATATGCCTTTCAATGAGAAAACTCTTCTATTTCATGCAAAGGTGGTGGAAAGATCATGAAAAATGTGGTGGAATGTGAAAGACATTCATGCACACTTCAAAAAATCATCAAAAAGATTTTTTTTTGTCGGAACACGTGCAAACTAGGAGAATATGCAAAATGTGGGCCTTGATATCATGACTATATTGAGCTTTTTACCATTTTTAGAACAAGACATAATGTGCTCGTGTTATAATGTGCTCACGTTATAATGTGAGCACATTATGTCTTGCTAAAATAACGACCATATCTCTACTACTTCAAAATACACTCACTTTATGGGAAAGTTGATTTTTTATAGGTTTCTTTTGTCTCTTTCTCTTTATCCTCTAACCTCTACCCTATACCCTCTATCTCTCTCAGACTCCCTCCCTCCCTCTCTCTCTCAAGTCTCTCCCTCCACCCCCTCTCCCTCTCTTGAGTCTATCTCTCTCTCAGTCACTCACTCACTCTCTCTCTCTCTCACTCACTCTCTCTCAAGTATATTTCTCCCCTCTACCCTTAACCCTTAAATCCTCTAGCCTCTACGCTTGAACCTGTAAACCCTCTACCCTCTATCTCTCTCCCACTCCCTCCCTCCCTCCCTCTCTCTCTCTCTCATGTCTCTCCGTCCTACCCCTCTCCCTCTCTAAATTCTCTCTCTCTCACTCCTATCTCTCTCCCCTTTACCCTTAACCCTCTACCCTCTTCCCTCTATCACTCTCCCATTCCCTCACTCTCTCTCTCTCTCTCAAGTATCTCCATCCTACCCCCTCTCCCTCTCTCAAGTGTATCTCTCTCACTCACTCACTCCTATCTCTCTCCCCTCCACACTTAACCCTCTACCCTCTACCCTCTCCCCTCTATCTCTCTCCCACTCCCTCCCTCTCTCTCCCAAGACTATTGTCTCCCTGTCTCACTCACTCACTCCTATCTCTATCCCTTCTACCCTTAAAGCCTCAACCCTAAACCCTTAAACCCTCTATCCTCTACCCTCAACCCAATACCCTCTACCCTCAACCATAATCCCTCAACCCTTAAGCCCAAGTAAGCTCTCTACCCTAATCACTCAATCCTCAACCCTTAATCCCTCTCCCCTTAAACCATCAACCCTCTACCCTCAACCCTCAACCCTTAAAAAATAATCCCTAAACCCCTATACCCTCTACCCTATACAATACAACCTCAACCCTAATCCATAAACCCTATACCCTCAACCCTCTACCCTAAACAATAAACCCTCAACCCTCAACCCTTAAACCATCTACCCTCTACCCTCTACCCTATACATTAAACCCTCAACCCCTATACTCTCTACCCTATACATTGGACCCTAAACCCTAATCCTTCAACCATGTACCATCATATACCCTAAACCCTAAAACTTATACCCTCAACCCTAAACCCTTAAACCTTCTACCCTCTACCCTCAACCCTATACCCTCAACCCAATACCCTAAACCATCAACCCTATAGGTCCTCAACCCTATACCCTCAATTCTCAACCCTATACCCTATACATTGGATCCTAAACCCTATAATATCTCTAACCTCCCTCCTATTCTCTCCTTCTCTCTATCTCACTTATCCCTCCATATCTCCCTCCCACCATCCCTACCTCTCTACCCTAATCCCTCAATCATATACCCTCAACCTGTAAACCCTTGAACACTCAACCATAAACCATAAACCCTAAACCCTCAGCTCTTAAACCCTAAACCCTTAAACCCTCTACCCTCTACCCTCTACACTCAACCCAATACCATCTACCCTCAACCCTCAACCCTTAATCCCTCTACCCTAAAACCCTCAACCCTTAAACACTAATCCCTCAACCCCTATACCCTAAACCCTATATAATAGACCCTCAATCATAATCCCTCAACCCTCTATCCTAAACCCTCAACCCTCAACCCTAAAACCTTAAACCCTCTACCCTCTACCCTATACATTAAACCCTCAACTCTCAATTATCAACCCTCAAACCTTAAACCCTCAACCCTCAACCCCTATACCCTCTACCCTATACATTACAACCTCAAAATTAATCCTTCAACCATGTACCCTCAAACCTATACCCTAAACCCTCTCCCCTCAACCCTAGAGCATCACTAGTACACAAACACCAATATATGACTAAATAAACTACTAAAATTTGCATATAAATGACTAACTTTAGTCACATGACTATTAGTAGTTTATTTGTAGTCATTTATAACACAACTAAATTTATGACTAAACAATTTTAGTCATTTATTTAGTCATTTATTTAGTGATTTATTTAGTCATTTATTTAGTCATATATTTAGTCATTAATTTTAGTCACGTGACTATTTTAGTGGTTTATTTGTAGTCATTTATAAAACCACTAAATTTATGATTAAACTATTTTAGTCATTTATTTAGTCATTAGTTCGGTCATTGATTTAGTCATTAATTTAGTCATTTACTTAGTCATGGTAGTGATTTTTTTAGTCATATATTTAGTCATTTAGTCATTGATTTAGTAGTATATTTAGTGCATTTTTAATTGCCATTATTTGGTAGTTTATTTTGTTAATAAAAAAAATCACTTATCAACTATCTAAAAAATTTGCACAATAAAACAGCAATGGGAAAGTAAAAATAACTTATTTTATTAATCAAAAAGATGTTACATATAGCTGTGTAAGCTTGAAAATGGAGTTACAATTTGTTTTCCCAACATGAAAAAACTTGAAAATTTACCATCCATTGCTGAGAGAGAAAAAAAAACTAGCTGAAATCTACTCCAAAACCTTGCCTTTATGTTATTCAACAGCTTACAAAAGAATAGGAACATGACTATTCTTTATAACATAGGTGGAGGTGTGAGTTTTGGCCAAAGAATTGCACTTGGAAATTCCAAATTCTGACAAATTTGCTTCGAAGTTGTCATCTAAAAGAATGTTAGATATCTTTACATCCCAGCTGTGAACAATGCATTGGTTACAGTTACGATGAAGATATGCTAATCCTTTTGTAGCACCATAGGCTAACTTTAGATAAGTATCCCAGTCTAATTTAATCTTCTTTGATGTTCCTACACAAAAATTTAAAATGTTTTTTAGGTTCTCCCCAATCTATTTTGATCAGATGGTAGAAATATTGATTGGACTCATATTTCATAAATCTATCATGTTTCTGCATAACATCATTTTCTCACCATGTAGGATGTCCCAAAGACTTCCACTTATCATGTAGTCATAAAATAAAAACAAGAAAAATATAGAACTACATAGTACTGGAAAAAAAATTTAAAAAAGAACCTGGAAGAAAGAATGTTGAAGACATTCAGTTGTAGTTGGCACTTGCATTTTCTGTATAGCCTCGGCTCTGTCCACCAGGTCCAAAACAAAAAGCATGTGAACCAAGTTAGAATCCCCACATACTCATAAAGGACCAAAAACTTCATATGTTGACAACAACAAAATTAAATACTAAACAATAACACTCCTCGAACTACATTCACAAGCATAAACTTGAAATATGAACTTTCAGAAAAACATTCAAATGGAAAACTTGAAATATGAACTTTTAGAAAAACATTCAAAAGAGCACAAAAAAAGCACATACCTCGAAACCTAATTCTAAAGCTTTCTTCGCAACAACTGCAACTCCAAGTATCACATTTTATTTCAATCTATGATAGGAAATAAAATAAAAAACTATTATTCTCACCTTAAATCCAACCTTGTTGTCTAGGCATGCATACCAATCTGCCTTCATTTCCTTCAAAGGAACCCGATCATGTGGTCTGCAACAAAATACCACTAAAATATGACATTTAACCAACTCAAGTTACTGCCAATGCTTTAAATACAACATTCAAATATGACATTTGAACAACTTTTTCACTTTCTAAAAATGAATAGATACCAAATAAATGAAATTTTCCCATAAACCATAAATACAACTACAATACACTCACCATTTAGGACCTGAGATACAAGGTTTGACAGATGAGAGATCCAACTTGAGGTAGGATGAATAAACTCACTATTTTTTGTTGTAGTTACATAACTCAATGTGTGCCAACAACAAATAGGAATCCATTAAAATTTAAATTAAATAGAGAAAAGAAATCAGCCCCTACCTCAGTATAGTCCACAAACACCCTATTTGCATGAAAATAAGCATCAATCATTTTTATTTGCAGTTGACAAGCAAGTAACATCAACAGTTGACAAAAGGTATGTATTTTTGTAGAAGCAGAAATTATAAGTACTCACTATCTCATCACTACGATCGGTCAATTTCAAATACTTCAGAGTAACATGATTTTTAAAGGTTAGGACTGAGATTCAATCAGTAATATTTATGAAAATAATATAAAGGTTTTATTATTCAGTCATACAAATAGATTTTCCACCTTGGTGGGTACCTCCTTGATAATAAAGAGGCGTGTCTAGCCTTGGTAAAGCATATAATGCAATTTGATTGGACACAAATTATAAATTGATCAACCAAGAGAGGAGACCAACTAAAAATTGAGCACATGATAAATTTCCATGGCTGGCATCAAGAATAATAGTGAATATAGGCTGAGTATTTCCAGCAACACTGCTTTTTTAGTTGGATCCTAAAAATGCTGCAACTTATGTTCTTCTCTAAAACATTTGTACAAGGTTCAAATAGTAAAGAGATTGATTAAAGATAGAGGAATTAAAAAGATACCTGGATGTTATAGTTCGATATGCTCTAGTAGACATATATGAAAGATGTGGAATCATAGAAAAACACTTGAATTATTTGATAGAATGCCTCAAAGAGATATCATCTCATGGAATGAAATGATTGATTGTAGAATGTGCACAAAATGGATTTTGCAAGGAACCTCTCAAAATATTTGAATTAATGACGCACTCTAGAACACATCCTAACATTGTAAGCTTTGTTTGGGTTCTAGGTGCATGTAGTCATGCAAGTTTAGTGGTTGACCTTCATGACCTTTGAGGCATTTATTTAAACAGTTCACTGCCTTGTCTATGCTACCACATTTTTCATACATGTCTACCAATGCATTTTATCAAACAATTCATTGCCATGCTGCTATGGCTTAAAGCCTAAAACAAGTGCTTTCAAACAAGCTATGGATTCCAACATTGTAAGCACTTTGGAGCACATCCTAACATTGTAAGCCTAAGATTTGTACTTTTATAGATAATCTCAGTACATTAATAATATATTTATATATATGCAATTATATGTTAAAATAATACATACTTGATTTGTTCATGTGTACCACTAGAAGTTGCATTTGATATGGCCCATGCTGCTTCTTTCTTAATATCAAACTCACCAGTTTGAAGGAGTTGAACAAGTGGAGGAATGATGTTTGAATCGATCACAACCTGAAAACCAAAATATCCATTAACAAATAGCAAACCTTAAAATAATTTAGTTTCACACCATTCAACAAAGATACTTCTCTAGTCTAGATAACAAATAGAAAGCCCTGAATTTGTTCTTTGTTTCCTACGGTTATGATTCAAATGGTCTAGCAAGCTTCCTTCTTGATTCTCTTCTTGTGATTATGGGTTAGTAGAGCTAATAGGCAAGGAAGTGCTTGATTTTTGATTATGTACTAAAATTAAATGAAACACCATAACATAAGTCAATGAAATAGTACAATGAAAACATCATAAACTTGCAAAAAGAACAATTAATTATTGATATGAAAATCTAAAGAAAATGTCAATATAAACTTATACCTGAGTCTGCAAATCATCACCAGTTACAATATTGCCCATTGTTCGAAGAGCTAATATAAGGATAGATGGAGAGTGATGCAAGGAAAGAGGTTAGAAACAACTCTACTCACTTTTCTCTAGACAACAAATCAATCTACAAATTGAAGCCTTCATTGAGACAACCAACTTTCAATCCAATCCCCTTTTTCCAATGCACTTTTCCTTTATAAAACCTTGATTCAAAGCACTCCAACTGAGAATAAGGCATAAAAAATTTGTAGAATCCTCAAAACCACATTAAGAAACAACAAAATAACTTACTCAAACCATTTCCCAACTTAAACAACTCAAACTTGAGAGCTTACACAATAGATTGTCTCAAACCAGCAATTTAGGCCATTTAGGCCACATAACCAAGCAACATCAAGTTCCCAAGCCCTTTACTCCATCCCAAGGCTACAAAAAAATGTATATATGTCTAAAAAACATGATTAAACTATCTCCTAAACTTGATTCAAGGTATTTCAGTAAACACCTACTCAAAAACCCTCTATTTCCACTTCCAAAATATGACTGTCATAAGTCAGTCAAGAAAGATTAGCATATAAATAATTACAAAAAATTTTAATTCATCAAAAATTCTCTTGAGAGAACTCAATAAAACCTCTTGAAATGTTGTCACCCAAGTGGAATGTCAATTACTCCATCAAAACACAAAGAATTCACTGATCTCTGTCAATTAAAGGTTGTCATGAGACTATCATAATAGGATAGTCAATATACCAATGGTCTCAAACCTATGAACTTGCCAAAACCAGTCAAGAAAAGGCTCACAAAACTCCTAATCGCCTTTTAAAAGCACTGTTATTCAAGGATAATCTCTTTTGCATTATCAAAACATAAAAACCTACTGATAGCTACCCATTTTTAAAATTTCAAGTAAAATATAGACCTAGGGCTTCCTTAAAATTGTCCAAAACCAAACATTCAAGGCTTGCAACCTTGAAATATTTTTAAGTACACTGTAACCCTTCTACTCACCAAATTTCATGAATTTCCAATGGTGCAAAATGGAGAAATTGAATTTGAAAGGCACACTGTATACCCTAGTTCAGGGTTTTTCCCGTTTGGAGAAAATTGCTAATAAATTTCTCTATTTACAATGGATTTAAATGAAACAAAATGCATAATAATCTAGATTCACATGGCCTTCATTTCAAATGGAGGAGGAGAGGATTTGAGTAGCATTAATGGCCGTACAATGGCCTGCAACACATAAAATACAAGAAAATATCATAAAAATAGGGTGTTTTATTGAATTTCTTACTCATACAACTATCCCCAACCTTCCTCAAAGATTGTGAGGCCTCAACATGCCTTTTTAAACTTGAAACATCACCTAAAACTAACTTTTCAACTGCCTACCCTTTCATCTTCCACAAAATGTTGCATTTTTGCATTTTTCAATTTTGCATTTAGAAAGTTTCAAGCAAATGCAATTTGTAGGTTTAAAGCCAAACTCCACAACCTTTTCTAGTATCCTCTCTACCTGTTCCAAAATGGAAGCTTTGGAACAAGGTATGGAAATCCATCAAAGCATAATAGAAGGGGGATTTTCCTCTAATATTATAGTTAAAAAGGTTATTTAAACCTCTACAATCTTCTATGTTCAAGTGTTGCAGCTATGGTAGGTTGCCAATGGAATCAGGAAGGTTATTTAAACCTCTATAGTCTTCTATGTTCAAGTGTTGTAGCTGTGACAGGTTGCTAATAAAATCAGGGGGGTTATTTAAACTTTTACACATTTCTATGTTCAAGTGCTACAGCTGTGATAGGTTGCCAATGGAATGAGGGAGGTTATTTAAATCTATACACCCTACCATGTGTATTGAGGATATAATAGGTTGCAGCTGTGAGAAGTTGACAATGGAATTGGGGAGGTTATTTAAACCTCTGAAACTTTCTATTTTCAAGTGTTGCAGATGTGATAGGTTGCCAATGGAATCATGAAGCTTATTTAAACCTCTACAGTCTTCTATGTTCAAGTGTTGCAGCTATGATAGGTTGCCAATAGAATCAGGGGGGTTATTTAAAATTTTACACATTTCTATGTTCAAGTGCTATAGCTGTGACAGGTTGTCAATGGAATGAGGGAGGTTATTTAAATCTATACACCCTACCATGTTCAAGTGTTGTAGTTGTGATAGGTTTCCAATGAAATCAAGAAGGTTATTTAAATTTTCACACTCTTCTATGTTCAAGGTTGTAGTTGTGATAGGTTGCCAATGGAATCAAGGATGTTATTTAAACCATGACAATATTTTAGTTTCAAATGTTGCAGCTGCAATAGATTGTCAATAGAAAATTCAAGGTTTTCTCTTAGAGGAGTTTTCAATTCTCCTATTCCAAGATGTTTTATTCATGATCAAAATTTCATCAAAGTGTTCTTAATTTCAATGCAAAATTTAAAGCCAAGTAAGATGCAAAAGTCATCATTGATGAGACGGAAAAGGCTTTAATTTACAAGATATAATCCCCTTTACATTCATTAATTTGTGGTGCATTAGCTAGGCTGCAAGTTGCTAACAAAAATTCAATAATCGAATAAAAGACTACTCATGAATTTCTATTCCAAGTTCCATCTAGACAGGATTTTCTCAAGATAAAATGGTCCTACCTAGCAAAGATCAACCAAGAGAATAAACTCCCACCTCATCTCCTTCTTATCATAGCCTAAAAGAGACTTAGGATGCAAGCAACATCCTAATCACTTCTACCATATTGTGGCAGTCAAATGACCTAGCACATTGATATACTGATATATTCTACTACCCTCAATTTTTAGTTTCTTTTCATGCTTCCTTGAAGCCATGTCCCCTTCTCTTCTGCAGTTCTTAGTCATTTTTTGTCATTCTAGAGAATATTCAGTCCTACTAGCTCTTTGAACATCATATTTTTTGGGTTACTGTGTTTCTATTATAGTTTTCTTGTGAGCCATTATGATCTCATCAAATGCTTACTATCAAACCATAATAAATATTATACTTCATTGCTCTAAGTGCAATTATAATATTTTTACATCCAAAGTTAGAATACAATAAAAAATTGAAATAGAAACCATAGCCAATATAAACTCTTTCACAATCATAAGTCAAACTAATATTCATTATACAAAATAGGTAACTTAAAGTTTATGTTACCTTCAGCTGGCTTTAATTCAAAAAGAGGAAAATCCCAATGGTTCCGTCTATCTGGTTTTTCAAACCTGCTTACTAGGTCATCAAATTTGTGTAATCATTCAAAAAAATTTAGTTAAAATTGTTGTCCATCAATTTTGATCTTGTTATTTAGTTTCAAGCTTTTATTATTTCCTCTTGTAAGTTGTAAGGTAATATAGTCATGATTTTAGAAGTAAATAAACTTTGAATAGAAATTGCATTATCTTAGGATAGTTTTCATGATTAGAATCTAGACAAAAACTTTGGATATGAATTCTACCACCATACTTATATATGAATTGCTATAGCAGGTAATGCATGCAGCAACAAGACTCAAACTATAGAAGATCTCAACATAGCAAGGAGCTAATCTAACACTTTAGCTTACCAATATTGATTAAAAATACAAAAAGTGGGCATTAAGTAAATTTTGTTACATCATCATTTGTTCTCTTTGCTTCTGAAATAAATGTATAATAGTTGCAACAATTGACAGAACTTGTACTTGGTGTTATGACTGTCATAACACATATCCCCTTCAACCTCTTGATTATTCAATAAGCTCTAATAATTATTGCACAAATGTAAAGGTATGCATGCATATCAGATCGAGCAACTTATACTCACATTTTATCACTATATGCAGATTCTCCTTTCTCTTTGTGTGCCTTATTCCATGTTTTGCAATAGCTTTCCTCTACATCTTAATACAACTACAATAAACCTATCTAAATAAAAATGTCACACATTTTAATAATAAGAGAACTGTTGAACAGGTAGAACATGTAGCAAGCCATGGAATAATAGCTTAGACAAAAGACTCCTCTAAAGTGATAAGAATATCTGGGGCTACAAACATTTCTTAAAGATGTGGGTAAGAACAGAAAAATGCTTCACCAACTAAAAAGAGTAAACCATGTACACATCTAAAACAAATAGACCTATCATAGATGCAAAAACAAGTTCCTTACAATTCTCCTTTTGGGAGAATCGCCTATTTAATAATACTCATGTTGCTGAGGTAAGACCATCACAATAATTCTCCAGTCACTACATTAGTGTGCTCTAGAAAATAAAAACCAGAACTTAAGCCTTATGTTACATCCCAAGAACCACAAGAACAATAGATGAGCTATGCAACATTCCAATGAGCATTGCAATATTATAATATCTCCATAAGCCTTATGTTGAAACATTATAATGCAACATTCTGATGAGCAATTCTTGAATGTAGACATTTTTTGAACCTAGTAAGCCACCTCATAAAGCATAGTGTAAGCCTATAGTTAAATATGTGGTACATGTGGATCATATATGAATATAGGCTGAGTATTTCCAGCAACACTACTATTTTAGTTGGATCCGAAAAATGTTGCAACTTATGTTCTTCTCTAAAACATCTATACGAGGTTCAAATAGTAAAGAGATTGATGAAAGATAGAGGAATTAAAAAGATACCTGGATGTAGTTGGATTGAAGGCCATAAACTGGTACATGTTTTTTGTATAGGAGATAGATCACATCCACAAACATGGCAGAGCTATGCAAAGTAGGAGAAATTGGGCTTGGAAAATGAAGGCATCAGGGTATAAAGAATCATTTATTTGCCACCATAGTGAAAAGTTAGCAATTGCATTCGGTTTGTTAAACATGGCCGTTGGTACAACTATTAGAGTTGTTAAGAACCTTCAAGTATGTTTTGATTTCCACATTGCATCTAAATTCATCTCCAAGATTGTTACACATGGAATTCATTGGTATTGTTGCAGTGCTTTCATTCTTCCCTAATGTCAAGCATGGGTGGTTTTTTCTATAAAACAAAATATTTATCACATTGAATACTAGATAAAAATAATTCAAGTTTAATGCAAATTTTCCCATGGAGTTATTTTGTTAGATCCTATCAAAAGTCCATCTCATAAAGAATTTCACTTTTTAAGAGGTTAAACGACAAGCCTACTGATGGAAATAACATATTTTTGAATGTTGGACCATGTATGAAAAGATATTGTGCTCAGATGAAACAATTTGTATTATTGTTGGTTCAAGCATTGATGCAGTGGTATGCTTCTACTACAGTGAAATTTATGCTATGTTAAAATGGACACAAAATGATATGTTTCCAATGTTAAGTCGACACAAAAGAGGTGGTCTTCATCTGTTTCCACTTATGGGTTGGCACAAAAGAGGTGGGAAAATATGAAGGCCAATCAATTAGCCCTTATTAAAAGAGGAAATCACCACTTATAGGACAATCAAAACCCTCTTCTTTGAGGAGGTAGAAGAAAGGTGATAATTTTGTGCCTTGTGACCATGAAGATGTTAAAAAAGAAAAATAATACAATTCATCCAAAATACCTATTTCATGTTACATTCAAAATCCTACAGTAGTACAGGATGTTATGGTCTAGAAATAAGGCAAAACGATTGCCCTAATCAGTCAAAGTCTTTCCTCTCATTGGCTTTGAGATGGGAGGCACCTCAACTGATGTTAGCCACTATTCTCAAAGTTATGAGCCAGTACTAGAGACTCAAACTGCAAGTGTAACCATTCAGGCGCTGCAACTTGACATTAACACTGTTGTTGCAGGTGGAGATTCAAAATTGAAATTTCAAGTTGGAGTTTTCAAAGTTGGACCAGAGTATGTAGGTGCTCATCCTAGCCCAGTATGTTACAGGAAAGGTGGTGAATTGGAAGTCACGGATGCCAATTTTCTCCTTGGAAGAGTAATTCCAGATTATTTCCCTTCCATATTTGGACCAAATGAAAATGAGCCCTTAGATTTGGAGGCAACAAGGATAGCTTTAAAAAGCTTGCTGAAACCATAAACATATATAGAAAGCAGTAAGATCCTTCTTCAAAAGATATGACTGTCAAGGATATAGCACTGGGATTTATAAATGTAGCCAATGAAGCCATGTGTCGACCTATTAGACAACTCACAGAGATGAAGGGGTATGAAACAAAGAAACATGCACTTGCATGTTTTGGAGGTGTTGGTCCTCAACATGTGCGTGCCATTGCAAGAGCTTTAGGCATGAGAGAGGTTATTATTCATAGATATTATGGTATACTAAGTGCATATGGCATGGGACTAGCGGATGTTGTTGAAGAGGCACAGGAACCATATGCTATAGTGTATGGAACTGAATCTCTATTTGAAGTGTCAAAATGAGCAAAACTTTTGATAGAGCAGGTAAAAGAACAATTGAGGCTTCAGGGCTTTAGAAATGAAAATATAAACATAGACTTGTATTTGAATTTGTGCTATGAGGGTACAGATGCTACAATGATTATAAAGGTACCCCTAAATGGGAGCAATGACTTTGTTGGAGAGTTTGTAAAATTATTCTGCCATGAATATGGTTTTGAGCTCCAGAAAAGACATCCTCATCAGCGATGTGAGAGTCTGAGGTGTAGGAGTCACAAATATATTAAAATCAGTGCTAATGGAGAAAGCCATAGGTGAACCCAAAGCAGAGCATTTTTACAAGTTCTATTTTGAAAGTGGATGGCAGAATACACCAATTTATCTCCTTGATAATTGAGGCTATGGTCATACTATAGAGGGACCTACGATCATCATGAATGGAAATAACACTCTAGTAATAGAGCCTGTTTGTAAGGGAATCATCAAAAAGTAGGGAAATATCATATTAGAGATTGGATATGTTCCAATACACACAAATTGACAACTAAGGTTGCAGATGTAGTGTAGCTATCAATATTTAACAATCGGTTCATGGGGATTGCAGAACATATGGGTAGGACACTTCAAAGAACATCCATTTCCACAAACATTAAGGAGCATCTTGACTTTTCATGTGCTATATTCAGTCCTGATGGGGGCCTTGTGGCCAATGCACCTCATGTGCTTGTTCACTTAGGAGCAATGTCTAGCACCGTCCAGTGGCAGCTGAAATACTATGGTGAAAATCTGAGAGAAGGAGATGTCTTAGTGACCAATCATCCATGTGCAGGGGAAGTCATTTGCCTGATATAACTGTCATAACACCAATTTTCTGAGATGGAAAACTCATATTTTTTGTAGCAAGTAGGGGTCATCATGCAGAAATTGGTGGAATAACCCCTGCTAGTATGTCCCCTTTATCAAAAATGATATGGGAAGAGGGAGCTAGGATTAAGGATTTTAAATTAGTAGAGAAGGGGAGCTTTCAAGAAGAGGGCATCATCAAAATACTTCAAGGGTAGGTGTGTGATGAACATGGACAACACACTGATGGAGTTCTTGAAGTGATCCCAGGGACTCGAAGACTTGATGATAACCTCTCTAACCTTAGAGCACAAGTTGCTTCGAATCAATGTGGTATTGTTATTATAGGAGAGTTTATTGAATAGTATAGTTTAGGTATGGTACAGGCTTACATGATGCATGTGCAGAAAAAGGCAGAGGTTGTTGCAAGGGAAATGCTAAAATCAGTTGTTGCTCAAGCTGCCAAGCAATCACATTTAGAAAAGAAGGGATCATTTATTACTTTAGAAGCAGAAGACTACATGGATGATTGATCACTAATACATTTGAAGTTTACCATTGATGAAAGCAAGGGAGAATCATATTTTGACTTTCAAGGAACTAGTACAGAGGTATATGGAAACTGGAATGCTCCTGAGGTAGTGACAATGGTTGCAGTATATATTGTCTGTGATGCCTTGTGGATGTTGATAGACCTCTTAATTAAGGCTATCTTGCACCTGTCACAATTCACATTCCATTAGGTTCTCTACTTTCCCCAAGTGAGAAATTTGTTGTGGTGGGTGGCAATGTACTTACATCACAGCATGTGACTAATGTTGTTCTAACTGCATTTCAAGCATGTGCTTGTTCACAAGGTTGCATGAACAATCTTACATTTGGTGATAAAACATTTCATTACTATGAAGCCATAGGGGGCAGATGTGGTGCTGGGCCAGAATGGAATGTAACCAGTGGAGTGCAATGCCATATGACCAACACACGCATTACGGATCCTGAGATTTTGGAGCAGCGATATCCTGTGCTTCTACACAAATTTGGGCTTAGAGAGAATAGTGGAGGTGCTGACCAGTACAAAGGAGGGGATGGTATTTTTCGTGAGATAGAATATGGTCATCCTATAACTGTCAATATTCTATCAGAAAGATGAGTACATGCACCAAAGGATTAATGGGTAGCATGGATGGAGCTTGTGGACAAAATTTTCTCATCGGAAAGGATGGACACCGAGTTTATCTTGGGGGAAAGAACACTATAGATGTACAGTCTAGGGAGATCCTTCATATTTTAACCCTAGGAGGTGGTGGATGGGGCTATTCCTCTTGATGCACTTATAAATTGTAATGTTTTGCATTATTTTGTCAGTAGAAACCTAAAAAATTTCATATACATCCCACAGTAACATAAACATTATCAATGAAAACTAGCACATGATAATAAGTAAATGGGAAAATGGAGCAAGGCTTCCACATATCAATTTTCAAAAGGCCCAAGATCAAGTTGGTTTTCCTCTTCTCAGCCCACTTCTAGAATCTCTCTACATTATTGGATTAAGTGCATATGTATATTCATCTATAGCACAAATCAGTATTTAAAGTGAATGTTTAACAAAGAACATTGATTTTAGGTCTGTAGTATAAGAATTTATATGTTATGATATTCTATAGTAATTTTATTGCCTAAAATAAAAAAAGATCCAAAGTAACTAGAAAGAGAAAGTTTGTTGCTTTCATATTAGGTTGATTTTACAATGCTTACTTTTCTATTCTTTCCAAGTCATAACCTAAGAGGTCAAAGACAACTATTCCTCCAAAACTAAAAACAAAAGCAGTACAGGATGTGGAGCCTTCAGATTTCCAAATGGTTGAGAATGATTAATGTAAATCTTCTTGAGATAATATCAAAAAATATTAAAGAAAGAGTCTTCAAGGATGGTGATAATAAGGCTTCCCTAAAAGCTGAAAAAAAACAACCTAAGAATTTTATAGCCCATCTTTTTCAGCTCGTACCAAGCTCCACAAGTTTTTTATTGCAGATTTTGCATTCCACAGATCAGTAAAACCTAATGGATCAGCGAGTTGAACATAAAAAGAGTGTGGAGTGGTAAAAATTTTCAACTATGATTGCATGTGCTAGATAGGTTGTATACTTTATTGACCAAGGCAAAGCTTGTGAGGCATGACATTTCAGAATTTCAATGTGGCATGATTAGTAGTATTTCCACCTACAAGGGCTTCATAGAAAAAGTGTGACTTGCTCTTACTCTTGGACCCTTGAAAATAATTGAGATGGGAATGGTAGCAAGTGCTAGAGAGAACCAAATATTCACTTGGTCAAAGCAGTCTAGTTTCTAGTTCAACTTCTTGAACATGATGAGGTACATGATGAATTCCAAATATTGGTGAAGGAAACACTTGGAAGAGCTTAACACAATGAAAATATAGATAAATTTTCCACTGTTGGCCAAAATGTCTTGGATGTAGATGAAGTGACCAATATTAAGACATACATTACAAAGAGCGGCTTCATTTTAGATGTTTCAGTTATTCAAATGGATTCAGTGCCACTACCCGATAGATCCCAAGTCCAAAGCTTCATTGACATCTTTCAAAGGGTACAAGATACAAAGGATGTTGCTACTATTGCTACTGTTGCACCAAGCCTATGAGGTGGGGTTTCAAAGTAGCTATTTTTATCTATCTCTATTTATAGATTGCTTCTATTTTCTAATGCATCTAGTATGGTGCAACCATTTTGAGAGAATCTTCTAGAATATTTATTCAAAGACATCATATTTTTAGAGGACCTACTAGAGAAGGCTTAGCCATAGATGCTTAATAATTTTAACAAAAAATATATTTCAGGACTTCTAATTATAGTTGATATATTTGAGGATAACTATTTGTTTTCAGCTTATTTTGATAGAAAGCAAATTATTTTTAGTGTAGAAATTGCAATGTGCTTTTTATTTATTTTGAATATGACACATGAAAAAAGCTTGTAAACACTCATAAATATTTTCAATAGACTTTGGTATGCCTACTTCCTTCTAAAGTTGTTCAAAGTTTGCATGTGAGATTTGTATGTATGTGTTGTTTAGATAAATTGAATTAATTTTTCTGAATTCGCAAATTTATATTACATGTTTCCTTGAAGTCAGTGATTGTAGCGTTCTACACAATTCCTTGGTTCAATTTATCAAATTTTGTGTGCCTCTAATTGAATGCAATCTTTGTGTTGTACTTATGCTTTTTAGTGTTTGTCTTTAGCTAAAAAGTGTAAGCATAGCTAGGAAAATCAGTATGTTGTTCCAACTGCTAGGGATTGTGCTTTAACACAAATTGATGGTTAAAATCCAAGGGTTTCTCCATGTTTTGCAAATGTTTTCAAAACCCAAGAAAGAATTTCTCAGCTTACAGATTGATCAAGACAGTTAGGGTTTCAGATTCAAGTGTTTGGTTGCTAGCATATCATCATCATTCTAAGTTTTCATCTTCAATTTTCAATCTTTTCAAAACTGTAATGTCGGTGCTAGATTTAGGGCAACTAGTTCTAACAAACTTAAAAATAATTAGATTTGAACCATACAAACCCAAGAATCGTATCAAGATTTACCATAGCAATACAACCTTAGGTTTCTGAAAAATATTAATGATTGATTTATTTTCCATTGAAAAGCGGTAGTCAGTAGTAAGAGGCAGTTTGGCAATGAAAAACTTACAAGTCAGCATAGATAGCGATATGGAAATCGCAAAAAATACAGATGTGGATCTTGTCTCCAGGGCATCTCTTATGCTTGCAGTCGATTGCCTTGAGGAGTTTGACATTGGAGAGGGAGGAGAGATTGAGGCCTTTGGCCATGAGCAGGTTCGCCAGCATGAGGTGATCAGGGTAGGGACAGTGACATTATCTGTAGAAGGGGCTCTACTGCCTCCTCCCTCCTTCGCTTCACTTCCCCTGTTCAACCGTATTGAGTATCTTCACTTTGCTTGCCTTGTGCCACTACTATTGTTTTGTTTTCTTCATGATACATGGAGGGAAAAGGGAAATGTGTAGGGAGGGAAAATGAATAAGGAGAGTGAAATAAAAAAATTATTTTAGAAAAAGTATTTTTTCTTTTTTCTTAATTTTGGACAATTAAAAAATTATAAGATTAATCTTATTTATAATATTAATTAAGTAGATTATATTATTTCTCAATAATAATTATAAGATTAATTCTTATTAATTTCTTCTTTTTAGAAGATTAGGTCCATATTAAGCCTTTGTTTAATAAAAGATTAACAAGATTAATATTTTTTTGTCTTTTGATTAATTACTCTATTTTCTCATGCCTTGTAGCGGTCTCTTTTGATTTTTTCTTTGCTTTGTTTCCCTATGGCTCCTTGTTTCTATTTTTCCTTTTTTTTTCTCTTTTCATTTTTCTTGTGTTCTAAGTTTCTTTCTCCTAGTCATCCTTAATCCTTGGACCATGTGCCTCCCCCCTTCTCTCTTCTCTTGCTCTTTTTTTAACCAAGCTTGGTCTGCAACAATTCATTTTCTCCTTCAGCTCTCTTTCATCTTGATGATGGATCACGTAGTGTGATTCAAAATTTTGATGATAAAAATTAACAACACAATCGAATCTAGAAAGCTTTTTCAAATAAATATGTGAAGGCTTTAAGACTGCATCAAGAGGCAATGCCTTCCACACAATAGGTATTTTTGGTGCACCAGGCAACCTAGGTGGCCAAATGGCCCACCTAGGTAGGGGTCTCATGAGGAGGGCTTAATTATCTATATGGATTATGATCAAATTCAAAAGAAAAAAGAATATAGGAGTAATAGCCATTTATTTATAAATTAATTTAGCCATATATTTATTCATTTATTTAGTCATTTTTATTTGTCTGATATTAGTCATTTATTTAGTCATTTTTATTTGTCCGATATTAGTCATTTAGTTGTGAGTTTACCCAATTACAAAAGTAGTCACTTATAAATGACTAAATTAGTCATTTATTTTCAAAATACTACTAGTGTTAATCACTTGACTAAAATTTTTAGTCATGTGACTAAAATTTTTAGTCACATAGTCATTTATTTTCCAAATTCTACTAGTGCCTTAAACCCTAAACCCTTAAACCTTCCACCCTCTACCCTTAACCCTCATCCCTCAACCCTCAACCCAATACCATAAACCATCAACCCTATAGGTCCTCAACCCTATACCCTCAATTCTCAACCCTAAAATCTAAACCCTAAACCCTCAACCCTCAACCCTTAAACCCTCTATCATGTACTCTCTACCCTATACATTAAAACCTCAACCTGCAATTCTCAACCCTCAACCCTCAACCCCTATACCCTCTACCCTATACATTTAATCCTCAAGCCTAATGCTTCAACCACATACCCTCAAACCTATATCCTAAACCCTAAACCCTCTACCTTTAACCCTAAAACCTCAACCTTAAACCCGTAAACCCTAAACCCTTAAACTTTCTACCCTCTACCATCAACCCTCATCCCTCAACCATATACCCTCAACCCAATACCCTATACCCTCAATTCTCAACCCTCTACCCTATACATTGGATCCTCAATCCTCATATATCTTTGTCCCTCCCTCCTATTCTCTCCTTCTCTTTGTCTCACTTATCCCTCCATATCTCCCTCCATCCAGCCCTCTGTCTCTACCCTAATACCTCAACTGTATACCCTCAATCCTAAAACCCTTAAACACTCAACCCTAAACCCTAAACCCTTAAACCCTCTACCCTCAACCCTAATCCCTCAACCCTTAAACACTTAAAAAAATTAAAATCTCTACCATAATCCCTCAACCCTTAAACCATCTACCCTCTACCCTCTACCCTCTACAATAGACCCTCAACCCTAATCCATCTACCCTCTACCCTATACATTAAACCCTCAACCCTCAATTCTCAGCACTCAAACCTTAATCCCACAACACTCATCCCCTATACATTGGACCCTCAACCCTAATCCTTCAACCACGTACCCTCAAACCTATGTACCCTAAACCCTAAACCCTCTACCCTCAACCCTAAAACCTAAACCCTAAACCCTTAAACCTTTTTCCCTCTACCCTCAACCCTCATCCCTCAACCTGCATCCCTCAACCCAATACCCTAAATGATCAACCCTATAGGTCCTCAACCTTATACCCTTAATTCTCAACCCTCTACCCTATACATTGGATCATCAACCCTCATATATCTTTTCCCTCCCTCCTCTTCTCTCCTCTCTATCTTACTTATCCTCCCATCCATCCCTCCCTCTCTACCCTAATCCCTCAACCATATACCCTCAACCCTTAAACCCAAGTAAACTCTCTATCCTAATCCCTCAACCCTCAACCCTTAATCTCTCAACCCTTAAACCCTCAACCATATACCCTCTTCCCTCAAGCCTCAACCCTTAAACCCTAATCCCTCAACCCCTATACTTTCTACCCTATATAATAGACCCTCTACCCTAATCCCTCTACCTTATACCCTCAACCCTAAACCATAAACCCTCAACCCTCAACCCTCAACACTAAAACCCTAAAACCTTAAACCCTCTACCCTCTACCCTCTACCCTATACATTAAACCCTCATCCCTCACTTCTCAACCCTCAACCCTTAATCCCTCAACCCTCAACCCCTATACCCTCTACTCTATACATTGGACCATCAACTCTAATCCTTCAACCACTTACCCTAAAACCTATACCCTAAACCATCTACCCTTAACCCTTAATATTTAAACTCTTAAACATTCTACCCTCATACCTCAACTCTATACCCTCAACATAATACCCTAAACCATCAACCATATAGGTCCTCAACCCTATACCTTCAATTCTCAACCCTCTACCTGTTATGCAGTTTTTGGCACACATGCTTCGCTGAAAGCAGGGACCCCCTTTTTCTTTCATTCTTGGTGTTTTGGCCCTTTGATCTTAAGGATTTACCTCACTTTTGTGTGAGCTTGAACATTTATCTTACTTGCATTGATGATCCCTTTGTGATATTAATTGAAAACCTCAAGATTTAGACAATTTTTTGGTTTTTCACTGTTCTAAGGAAAATCCACTCCTAGTGGAATTCCCTAGTTTCCTTGAAAACCTGGTGGTGGTTGCTTTACATTGTGATCCAGAGATTTTGGTCCTTCATGAAATTTCATGGTGACTGAATTTCTTCAAAAAAAATTTGTCCTGTTGGATTCCTAGGTTTTGGTCAGGGTTGTCTTGTCGACTACATTAATGCTTGTTTGTACGGTTTTTGTGGCAAGTATTTAATAAATTTTGGGGAGTTTTATGCTATTAGGCTTTATCATCATTTTCTTTCTATTGATTTGGAGTGCTTGATCCTAAGTGCTTGGCTGGATTTGGCATGCTGGATTTGTGAATTCTTGGATTTGGTGGTGATTTTCCTGGGCATCATCTATTGTGTGCTAAGGCACTAAAGATTGTTACCCGTCATTGTTGTAATCGAGTCTCACTTCATCAATAGTATGTACACGTTTCCTTTCTTTTGATTGTTCAATGTAAGTGATTATTTGGCATCTTGAGTGTGCTTGGAGTCCAAATTTCTGTATGTTTGGGCATTGAACATTTGAAGTTAGGGTTATTCGATTATGTTAGATTGATGATTCCCAAGTGAGTTTTTCAAGCTTTTTTTTTATTTCATTATGAGGTAGTTCACTTGTGTAGGCCATAAAGAACCTTATGTAAACCTAGCAAACAAGTAAGTTAAGCCCAAGCTTGTCTTGTACATTCATGGCAGAATTTTAGGGTTTTGTGCTTAGGGCATCACCAATTCCTCTTGATTTACTTTAGGATGAGCCTCGAAGTTAAAGATGATCTGTAAGAGGTTCAAATTCATATAGTTTCCAACCCAAGGTCCTCAAATTTGTGATCGTTCAATCAATTTGAGTGAATTCATGAGAAAATGACAATATCCAAAAATTTGAGGCCTTTGGATAATTCCTTAACTGTCAGAATTCTCTGACTTTTTGTTTTCTCTTTGTTTTCCCAAAATGTGTAGTAATCCGGAGTTGTGACTGCTTTGTAGATTTTTGTTCCCTCCGGATTTTACCAAAATTTCCTTTGTTCCTTCATTTTCTTGGAATTCGTAGACTATTGTTATTTTCGCAGATTTCTGTCCTAGGCAGAATTCTCCAAAGCTTTGTTGAAAATGAAGAACTGAGAGATAGCATGATTTATTAGCTGATGATTATGCATTGTATGATCTATTTGAATTATTTAAATATGTATCATGTTGTTTCTTAGTTAATGACAATTGATTAAATAATTATTGGATGTGTTTATGTTTATCTCGCTAAAATCCACCTGGCTGGGAATTTTCTGAAATTCCTCTTTGGCTTGGATTATGCGGGAAGACTAAAAACCCAAACTTTGAGATGATTAATTTTTATGAGATTTTAGAGAATTTTGTTTATCATGGGACTTATATTGAGGTTGAATATGTCATTTTTGATTATTTAACTTGGCTTTCATGTGATCTTTACTATGGTTTCTTTGTTAAATGTAGGCTGAGTCAAGTAAGGCAGTGGTAAGTGGAACTAGGGGTAGAGTGATGGATCCAAGTGCAAAGGGGTCTTATGTTTCTGAGGCAGAAAGAATCAAAATGGATATCAAGAGAAGAATTCCTAAGAGCAAGCTTACTTCCATTTGGTCAGAGGTAACTAATACAAATGTTGGATTGTGGGATTATGAAGATTTCAAGACAAGGATAGCAGCACAAAATCTCCCTTTGTTAGCCAAAAGGACATTGGAATTAGGGTTGGTGCATGTAGTTGGATTCCCTCCTATAGTGCAGTGTTATGAATTGGCACTCAAATGTGCCAAACACTATGACAGAGGTACATAAAGAATAGTTGGTCCCCAAGGGAGAATTGTGGCAAATCCAAATCTTGTGTCTATAGCCCAAACCTTTGACATGCCAAATAGGCTCATGTGGTGGCTTTTGATATGGATATGGAAAAGAAGTTCTATGAGGAAGATACCATCAAGTCCCAACAAGTCACCAATTCTTGGTTGAAGAAGCCTAAGTCCCACTTTTCCAAGCTAGCCAAGTAGCTATTCAGAGCTAAATTCAAGAAGGAATACTATGATGCTATCACCCTTCTCAGTAGGGTGGTAGGGTTGAAGAGTGTAGGAGTATTTGAGAATTGGATGTTCCATTTCATTATGAGGATGGAGAAAAATGTTAATTATCATTGGGCAGGCATTATAAGTCCCATGATTCATGAACAAATGTGTAATGTCCTACAGACAAATACCTTCACAATGGCCTGCTTGGTTTATGCACTTGCAATATTTCATCCATACAAAGGAATAAGTACAAGGGGTGTGTTTGGATTTGGATAGGATGTAGTCTATGAGGTTTATCCACAACTACACCTTGGTAATTCAAGCTATAGGAGGGTGAATGATGCATTCACCATGTACATCACTAGGTTGCTCCAAGGTGCAAAGCATGTAAGGATATCTGACAATTCCAAGGGGCTAATCAAAAGGTATGGGGCTTGGTTCATATAGTTTCCCACCTTTTCATATATAAGGATAGATGGTTGTCAGAGGGCTCCATACAGACTCTCTAAGTATCCCACTGATCACATTATACTTTTGGAGGTCACAAGGAAAATATGTGATTTTGATGCAATTGTGAAGAAGGATAAGCATAAGACTGGATTCGGTGGAGATTTTCCTCTAAGGATAGGCACTAGTGAGGCATGCCCTTCTATTAATTTGGCATGTGCTTCTGAAGAAGAGATGAGCACTCTAGGTCTATCCTTCCATTCTAAAAGGTCTAGGTTTGATAGGACTAGTGAAGCACAGAAGAAGGCCAGCAGAGAATATAGTCACAAGGATGATATAAAGGACTATTGGGCCAATTGCATTGATAAATTTGAGGTTAGAAGGAATAATTTTTATAGGCTACCTATTAACTTGGTTCGGCTATATAATGTGAAGGCCATTCCAGATCAAGTTGAAGATGATGGAGATTTGATTCAAGGCCATGATTATGAGGCAGTGAAGGATAAAATAGTGGGAGAAATAGACTGGTTGGAGGAAGAGAAAACAAAGTTAGAGCAACTTATGACTCCAATGATTAAATATACAAAGTTGTGGCTTAAGCACAAGATGTGGGAACTGGAAAGTGAAGGTGTGCAATATACCTATGATTTAATGGGAGACTTGGAGTCTCATTCCACTTCTGAGGAGTCAGTTGAGAATGATCCTAAAGGTAAGGGAAAGGTGATCTCTCCTTTTAAGATCAACATTAAAGATGTTCAAGCAGAGGAAGTACAGGAGACAGAAAAACAAAGAAAGCCTATTGCAAAGAAAAGGAGGCACATTTCAAGGACCAAGAAGTCAGCAAGAGATGAAGCTAAAAGGGAAGATAAAGAGGTTAGTGTCCCTATGCCCAAGGCAAGGGAGGAAGTTAGCCCACCTGTCATAAATGTGTAGAGCTCGGGAGAAAGGACACATGTATATACAAGGAGATCAAGAACTCCTTCTCCTAAGGATAGTGTGTCGAGGAAGGATGCTCCTCTAGTTACTCCTAATATAGAACAACATGATAATATCCCTCTTTCTCATGAAACTCACAGTGAACCAGGTGAATCCAAAGAAGTATAAATTCATCAAGATCCAAAAGGAGAATAATTTCAAGAAGGTGAGCTCTATAGTGCTGAGGCAGAAAAAGAGAAGGTGTTACAGTCTCCCTTGGTAACTTATTAGGATTCACTTGTCAGGAGTGAAGAAGATAGACCTCCTCGAAGAGATGAAATACCAATTAGGACTCCATCACCAGTGCATGAAGAAGAACAACATAATAAGGAAAAATAAGATAAATCTGAGGAGATTTCTGAGAAACATGATTTGAGAAAAGTTACACCCAGGGATCAACATGATGAAGTTGGACAAAGCAAAGTACAATCATAATCTACTTTTCCAGGCTAGTTGGATAAAGAATTAAGGAGTAAATAGATTGTTGTAGATGACACCCCTCCCAATTGGGATGAGCTATTGGAAAATATAGGAAAGGGTAAGGGAAAGAAGAAAGCCAGGGTCATCTCCAAGATTGAGAGAAATGAAGCAAATAACAGGGTGGTTCACATTGCTACTCCTGCCCCTGATAAGAACATAGATGATGTGACTGGAAGTGATTACAATGTGGAGTGATTACAATGTGTAGGTCATCAACCTAGGGCCCATTTCCATGGAACAAGAGATTGAAGAATATGAGGGCTCTAGTGTTGTGATCTTGGGTAGGTTGAGGAAAGAAGTATAGACCAAACATGAATTGAAGAAGGAAATTGATAAACTCAAGAGATATTCACAAGAATTGATGAAGCCTTTGCAATCCATTAGTTCCTCATCATCTACTGCAAGCTTCCTGCAACAAGAAATGATATTAGAATTGGAAAGGATGAAAAGTACCACACATGCTGCAATCAGCTAGTTACAGGGGATACAAACTAAGGGGATGATGTTTTCAAGGACATCCTTTCGATTGGAGGAGATGCAATGATATCATTAGATTGGCTAGGAAATTTGCTAGCACATGATAAGGAGGATGTAGATATCTTGTTGCAAAATTCTAAGGCCATCATGGAATATAGTGAGGACAAATTGGAGAGTGATGGAATTCTTCCTTCCTCCAAAGCTGTGGAACCTTGGGAATGGTTTGAAGTTCTGCAAATAAGGTAGAAGGTTTTAAAGAGGGTATATAAATAGGGGAAATAGATCTAGGACAGCTTGACTAAAATTTACAATAAGTGCATTTCCTTCTTTGAGGTGATGACAAGGAGAAAGAGATTTGTGCCAAAGCATCTTATCTTGGAGCAGTTGAGAAAATGGTGGTGAGATGTGTATTCACCTGTCAATGAGGGCCCAGTCATTGAACATCAGTTGGATGACACAACTAGCTACATTGCAGTAATTGATAAATATCAAACAAGGTAGATTGGGATAAAATGGTAAAACAGTCAAGGGATCATATCAAGTCCATTGAGAGGAGAGTTAAGGTTTTACCTATGCCTCCTTGGTGTAAGTGCTCTTCTAGGTTTGCTTGCACCTATTAATTAGGAAGACTTCTCTCTGTCTCCACCCAAGAACCTGATAGCTTCTAGGTCCTGATTAGGCTTAGGTCATTAACTAAGCCTTGTTTCAACTCTGCTACAAGAGTATCACTCCTTGTGCTTCACCTTGGAGGACTTGACACCATTTGAATTTGTAAACTAACTCCTACACATAGAAGGATCTAAGTGCCAACTTCACTCTCAACCTTGAACTGCTTGCAGGGGTGTTAGAGACACTGAAAACATGCATTTCACAACCATTTAGATCCATCTTTGAGCACCTTCAATTTGTTGTATTACTGATTCCAAGATCTTGCTTTGAGGAGGCCTAATTGCTTGTAGCCCTTACCAGTCACCTTTTTGCTTTTCTTGCTCAAACTGTCCAAACAATCTGGCAAATAAATTACACTTTCCAATACCCTTTTGGAACCTTTAAATGATTCACAGGATCTCAACTCCCTGTGCCCTCCGTACAGTGGTCTCCTATGATCTAGGGTAAACAGGGCTAATAGGCCTAATTCCTAGGGTTTTACTGATTACTCATTCAAATCTACTTCAAATGGATTGGTTGAAACTTCAATCCTTCTATCATACCTAGATATGACTAAATCCAACCTGGAACTGTACTTTTCCCGTACTGTACTTCTTTCCCCTGCCTATTCACATCAATCTTTGACTACCAAACCTCTAACCGGGTAGTAAGAACTCGCCTAGGGTTTGGTTTTGAAAGAAAATGCTTGACTCCCTATAACTCCCACTGCTAAATATTTACAGATGATTGGCTCCCCTATCATATCCATCCAATCTTAGGAAGATCCCGTTGTTAGATTTTATGGGGGAGCCATGAAAAGACCGTCTACTCAAAACAGAAACAACAAACCCTCTAGACCTTAAACTATGAACTCACAACACTATTTAGCTTAAAATAACCCAATCACAGAATGGAAAGTGCTTGAAACTACCCTGCAAACATAAATATAAAGCCAAATCAATATATACAATTCACTAGATATCACTGTTTCTTTAAAACACACGGTGAACACAGAAATTACAGAGCTTTCTCTATTCACATAAAACAAAACTTGATTACAACTCCTCTAACGCCTTGCATTTGATCCACGCCTTACATAGATGCATTTTCCCATGATTCAAGGGATGTTGGTCGATCCCACACTCCTAACTTTGAGGGGATACAAAATAACTAAGTTGCATGCAACCTGACAAATGTTGTCATGCAACTTATCATTATGTCATGATCCTAAATCTTAGGACCTCTACCTCCTTGATTCCGAGCAACCAACCTCTTAACTACCTCTTGGCATCTTCTAACAACAAGGATGTGTTTAGAACACATTAAAGGCTCAACATTCCAACATAAGCTAATTAAAGCAAAAGATACTTAACAAAGACTAAGCTAAGGTGACCTTAGTCCTAATGACTAATTCACTTATTCCACACACAAGCAAGACCTTCTAAGGTCTAAAATAAACATACTAACACCCTGACTTGGCTAAGGTCAGGTACAAGCCAAAATTGTCAATTAAACGAAATGGAGGTTAGCTCCTGCACCACTCCTGTGGCCAACTTGGACAAGGTATTTTTGATGGCACAAGATAAGATGGAGCATGCTAAGGATAAAGGGGGGAGTAGTTAATGCATTGCTACATCAGAATTTGTAGTTCCCCATTATTCCTTCTTTATCCTTCACATGCATTGGAAAGAATTACATTGGAGATCCCAGGCTGACCTAGATGAGTCCCAAGCATTTAATGCTATTTCATGTTGTTCTAGAACTTCTTGGACTGACTTGTTTGTGGCCATTTTTTATTGTAAACACTAATTAGGCCAACATATCTTGGGGGGTTTCTATAAATATGTAATTTTCACCACATTTGTAAGGGCTAGATAGCTTTGATATTGGGGCAAATTAAGTAGTATAGCAAGAGTTAGAGTTGTGAGTTAATCTTATTTTCAAGCAAGCAAGTGTTGTAACTAAATACTGGAATTGTTGATACTTTGGGTAATTTAATGCAAGTGAAGACATTGTGATTTTGTACCTTTCTTGTGTTGAATTTTATCTAGCATGCTTCTTTTGGTTCTATCTTTGGAATTGCTTAAGTTTATTTGATAGATGTGTTAGGTTTAATGTTAGATGAATTGATAGTGTTTATGATTTGACGCTTGAGGTGTTGCAGCAATCTCTAGTCCATACTTTTTGTAGCTAGCTGACTATTAGTTGCTTTGTAAAGTTAGCTTGGACTTTAAATTCACTATGCTTAGTTCAATTGTGAAATTTTATTCATTTCAATTGCAATAGGGTTGTTTTGGATGAATGTTGATGATCTGAAAATCTTTAATGCCTTAGAAGATTGCACCATTTTTGTAAGATTGCAGATTCATTTGGGTCAATTAGAAATCAGTTTCTGAGGGATTGATCCATTTCAGGTGTTTCATCATTTGCATTGTTAATCTTAGGTTTAGTGTTGAAATTTAGGAATCTCTCTAAAACCTCATCTCTTTTTCTCTTTCTTTGTCATTTGTGTTAGGTTTATGATCAAAAGTATCACCATATTGCTAGATCTGATAAATCTAAAGATTCAGTGTTTGCTTGTAGTAAGGTCCCTTTGTGATTACAAACATTTTCACATATTATTTGAGCTATTTATGCATTGTCAAGACCTGAAATTAGAGACCTTGGGGTTATCTCTTAAGGCTTACTGATAGAGATTTATCTTTCAAGAGAGATAGGATACTTGTATCTTGTCTGAGTTGTTGTGCAGAAAACACCATCAACACTACCCTATACATTGGATCCTCAACCCTCATATATCTTTGTCTCTCACTCCCCTTCTCTCCTCTCTATCTCACTTATCCCTCCATCTATCCCTCCATCCACCCCTCCCTCTCTACCCCAATCCCTCAATTGTATACCCTCAACCCTTAAACCCTTAAACACTCAACCCCAAACCCTCAACTCTCAACCCTTAAACCCTCTACCCTCTACCCTAATCCCTCATCCCTTAAACCCTTAAACCAAAGTAAACTCTCGACCCTGATCCCTCAACCTTCAACCCTTAATCCCTCAACCCTAAAACCTCAACCCTTAAACCCTAATCCATCAACCCCTATACCCTCTACCTTATACATTGTACCCTCAAACCTAATCACCCAACCCTATACCCTCAATACTATACCCTCAACCTTAAACCCTCAACCCTCAACCCTCTACCCTCAATCCTCAACCCTTAAACCCTAATCCCTCAACCCCTATTCCCTCAACCCTAATCTATCAACCCTATACCATCAATCCTCTACCCTCAACCTTAAACCCTCAACCTCAACCCTTAAACCCTAAACCCTTAAACCTCTAACCCCCAACAATGTATGTATTAAACCCTCAATCCTCAATCTCTCAACCCTCAAACTCCTTAATCTTCAACCTCAACCTCTAAACCCTAAACCCTCAACCCCTATACCCTCTACCTTTTACAGTGGACCCTCAACCTAATCCTTCAACCATATACCCTCAACCTATACCATCAGCCCTAAACCCTCAACCCTAAACCCTTTAACCCTAAACCATTAAACCTTCTACCCTCTACCCTCAATCCTATACCCTCAACCCAATATCATAAACCATCAACCGTATAGGTCCTCCACCCTAATCCATCAACCCTATATCCTCAACCCCTATCCCTTTCTCTCTATCGATACATCTCACCTTTCTCTCCCTTCCTCGCGCCTACCCTCTCTAATTTTCTCTATCTACCTTCTCCTTCTTTCTACGTACGTCTCACTCAATTAATCCCTACTAGTCTCTCGCACTCCCTCTATCTGTCTCTCTCTATTTCCCTCCCACTACTTCTCCATTACTCCCTTTCTCTACCACTCCCTCTCTCTCCCTTTCTCTCAAGTCTCTCCCTCCCACCCCTCTCTCTCTCAGGTCTCTCCCTCTAGCACCCTACCTAGGTAACTCTCTCTCTCTCTCTCCCCCCCCTCTTTGTATCTATCCCTCCCACCCTACCTAGATAAGTCCCTCTCACTCCACCCCCTATATCTCTCCCTCTTAGGTCACTCCCTCCCATACCCTCTCCCTCTCTCAGGTCTCTCACTCTCACACTCCCTCTCACTACCTATCTCTCAAGCCTCTCCCTCTCATCCCCCATCACACTCTCAATTCTCCCCCTTTAGCACCCTACCTAAATAACTCTCTTTATTTCCCTCTCTCTCAATTATCTCTCCCACCCCCCCTCTCTCTTTCTCTCTCCCTCCCTCCCACCCTTCCTAGCTAATTCCCTCTCACTGCAACCCCTTCTCTCCCACTCCCTCTCTCTTAGACTCTCCCTTCCACCCCCTTTCCTTCTCTCAAGAATCTCTCTCACTACCTCTCTATCTCTCTCTCTCTCTGAGGTCTCTCCCTCCCTCTATCCCTCCCACCCTACCTAGACAACTCTCTCTCCCTTTTTCTTAAAATTCTCCCCCCCTCTAAAGACATACATAAATACATACATACATACATACATACATACATACAAGCATAATACATATCTACATACAATCCTACATACATATAAGCATACATGTACATATGTAGATACAATCTTACATACATATAGGCACACATACACATGTATGCATTGATACATACATACATACATACATACATACAAGCATACATACATATATACAAGCATGCATAGATACATACATACATGCATACATGACATACAAGCATATTACATATACATACAAATATATAAACATACATTCAATAGAGTAGCATTTAACATAAATAAATAAATTAGGAAGTATTAAAAAAATACGAAAACTTCACATTTCAAGTTTATGGACATGTTTCCTCATAAATTAATTAAAAAATAGAAAAAAAAATCAAATGATAGAAAAAATTACATATTTTAAAACTAGACATTGTCACATATAAATGGTTTTAATTTTATAAAAAAAATTTAAGAAAAGCTCATTAGATATATTACCAAAAAAATTTCTCTTGAAATTGCCATGATCTTGTACTTGTAGTTCTAAGCCTTTAGTGTTGGGTTACCATGCCTTTTCTAAGCCTAAATCCAAATGAAAATTATTTCTTGTGAGTTTCAAACTTTTTGGAACAATTACCCACTTCAAAATGGGTACCTATTTTAAAAAATGAATGGGTGTTTGTTTTAATGCTAAAAAATGACACTTCCCTTGAATGTGGGCCCAACTTCTTTCACTTACCCAGTGTTTGGTCTTTTTCTCGTTATAAATTAATCATTCATCAAAATTTCAAATAAATTAATTTTTTAGAAACTAGACTCCATTCTACAATTTTTTTTTTTTTTAAATTCAATTAGTTTCCAAAATTTGTAGGGGTAGTGTTATCACCTAGATTTGCACCTTGTAGAATGTAAAATTCGACTATCCAGTGTAACATGGGAAGACCTCCAAAGTTGTGGGTCACTTGTAAGCAGAGGTCAACCTCCGAAGAAGGCCGACTTCCTTTGGGTATCACCTAGACTAATGATCTTTGTGAGGTAAAGGGAGAAGGAATACATAAATTGAAAGCTAAATTCTAAGGTGATGCACCAAAATAACAGGAACAATGAGATACTCGAGTTACACTTGAATATTGTTGATGGAGATGGGACTGCACAACAAAATCCTGAAGATCACGCATACAAACAAGTTTGACCTGCACATGCCTTCAAGGAGGAAAGGAAGATTTTCACAAACTAGAAGCTCATGTGAGGGATTGAGTAAACACAGTTTGTAACCTACATGATACTACTTTTGCAAAGAAAGGCACGACATGAAACAAAAGCTATAAGGAAAGAGAAAATTTCACTAAGTAGCTCAATGAATCAAAAAATAATGCACAATACTTCACAAGAATTAGAAGGCAAAAAGATGAACCATCAATGGTAACAAAGGTAGATTTTGTATATTATGTTCCAAATTGAGTTACAGAATTTTGCTAATCTGAGAGAGGACTAGAAAAGTCACAAACTTCAGAAAAAGCATCCTCCAGAACTCTTTTCAAAGAGGCAAAAAAAATTCCTTATATACAAAAGTAAGGTTGGCCCCTTAGGGCTTACAAAAATATCTGCTCGGAAAAGATCTGCCTTAGATCTTTTTGATGAAATTTAATGGTGCACTCTGCGTGTCCATGTCGGTGAAGAGTCATCTCCAGGAGTGGTCTTCAGGGGAAGCCTTCCTGATCTTTCTGCAACCACCGCATTCACTTTTGCTCCTTGTGTCAATCTTTGAATTCCCCCCAGCTCACGTTGCTTTTCCTTTTGTTAATCACCTTCATCCTGGTGAAACCACCATGGCTTGCTTTTGGTTTTCTCTGATTGATTGGTTCATTCCACGTGGATTCTTTGGGCGGTCAAAAGCCCCTTCTGTCAGAATCACATCTTAGCGAGACACTGGTAAGTGTCTCACCAATGCGATTATGCCCCTCTAAAACTATCGGCATAACATGACACCATCGATGAGAGCTCCTATCAAGCCCAAAAGTCATTCCGATTATTTCCCCTTCATTGGAAAATCCAACGCTTTCGGCCAGAGATTATTTTTTTGGGAAGACCCTATATCAAGCCCCTCCTCTCTCGGCGAGCACATCCAAGTGTCGGTGAGACATTTACTGAAGGCAGAATGTTACCCCAAGACCCCTCATCTTCAGTAGGAGTTGATTGAGGTCACCCCAAATGCACTCCTTTCTATTGAGCTCTTCATTTCTTTTGGCGAGACTCTGGAAAGTCAGGAAGACTTCATAGCGAGGCTCAGATGTCATATCAATCTCTCCTCTATTCGCTAAGACTCCCGCCAGTCAGTGAGACATCATACCGAAGGAGCTTTTCTTTGGCGAGGGTCTTTCAGTCAGGCGCTACATTGATGTAATTTATGTTGGGGAGACCTTTTCCAATGACTCTTCCTTTATCGTCAAGACCTCCCCGAGTCAGCAGGACCTTAGGGCAAAGTCTTCAACTGTTGGCGAGCTCAGCTTGCTTTCGGTGAGACCTTACCGAGTCAGCCAAACATCCTATCGAGGCCTCTCTTCTTCAACGATACCTCCAGAAGTCATATCGATGTGCTCCTTTCCTTTTGTCGGCCAGACATCCTTATATCGGCAAGACCTTATGCCGATGTCAAGCTCTTTCGGCGAGGTCTTTACTTTCTAGTTGGTGAGACATCACACAGTCGCTGAGACTTCATAGCGAACTCCCAAGATTATGCCAAAGCTACCCACTTCGTTGAGACTTTGGACAGTCACTAGGACCCCATGGTGAAATCCCCAACTCCTAGCGAGACTAGATGTTTCCTTGGTGGGACCCCCACCTGTTCACTTCAGTCATCAAGACCCCCTAGTCGGGGAGACCTTCATTGGTCGGTAAGAGGTTGTGCCAAAGGCACTTGGATTTGGCGAGGCCTCATTTCATTCCACTTCGGCAAGAGACAAAGGTTTCACCAAGACATTATGGCGAAACTACCTCCTTTGGCCGAGATCACCCTTCATTCGCTGAGACATGGCCATGTCAGCAAGATCTTAACCTGACGGCTGGAAACTACACCAATGCAAAATGTCGGGGAGACCTCCTATGTTCGACAAGACCTTATGGAAAAGGGACCAACCTTTACCTAGAGCCCAACCTTCTTGTCGGGGAAACATCTACCGAGCTCATTTTGTTGTCGCCAAAACATTCTCGGGTCGTCTAGACTTCTCAGCGAGCTCAAAGACTTACCCCAAACCGTCCATCTGTCGCCAAGAGTTATACCGAAGACATCAATACCATCGGAAAGACTTTCCATTCTCGCTAAGACTTCTCTCTGAGACTCTTTGTGTTACCCCGAATGAATGCAGTCGGTGTGACTTTCTCACATCACTGGGACTTCTTACCGACAGTGTTTCTTCAAGCGAGAGCTTCCCGGATGACTTTAAACTAACTTTTGTCGGCAAGACTTTGCCTCTTTGCTGGGACTTCTCACAGAGTGCTATAGGTTATCCTGAAGCCTGTGGTCGCCATGAGTCTCCCCGATTGACGATTGAATGGCCTATCGGCCAAAGAAATCCATACGATAAGAGGTCATACCGAACCCCTCTTGTCATAGTGATAGGCTCTATAGTGAAAGCGTTTGGCAAGATAGAGACTAGGTCACAGCGCCTTGTTCAAAACAAAAACAAAACAAAATGTATCAAAGCTGCTAGTCGGCCAGACAGTGAAGATGTCATGCCGACTTGGCTCTAATGGAGGCTTGAGCCTGTGATTATTGAGGCATATTTCCAACAAAGCAGGCTTCCCAACTGAGCTCCATGTGAAATGTCATTAGATGCATGAACTAACCCTCAATGGAGATATCCCATTTGGCCCTTATGATCACCTGCAACATAGATGCCTTTCCTGATTGATCCTAAGGGTGAAAATTAACAGGTCGCACGGCCAAAGTTTTGTTTTTAGGAAGTTTTCACTTTGAAAATTAGTAAAAAATCAAATATTCATTAAAAAATTATCAAAAAAATTGTGCATCAACTACATATTGTTAGCTAATTTCTCATTGAAGCAATTTTAAAAATATTAAATAAAAGTTCATTGTGCTACGTTCGTACAAAAGTTGCTATGTTATGTTTTTCTAACAAAAAAAACACCAATTTCTATACATCCCTCTTTTGAACCCCTTAACCATTTTCAAAATAATTTAGTATTTTAGAAATTAGACTCGGAGCACTACGATCCATGTTTTTGTTGCATCTCAAAATTTTGAGTGTAACTATCCTCAATTTCATGTCCAAGGTTAGTATTTCCTGATTTCATAAAAAAGTGGCCACTTAAGCCCCCTTTTTGGCCCCCCATCTTTTTGCACTTACCCTAATGAGCTATTGTTATATGTTATTTAAATGTTAGAAACGAATTGGATTGAAGAAGTGAGACCATAGTGATAGAAATATGTTTCTATATAGAATCAAGTGTTAATAGTTATATAATTATTTTAGAAGATAAAATAAATTCTTTTGGAAGTGACAATCCATCTAGTAGAAATAGAGATTGTACCTATTCAAAAAAATTGCTCTTCAACTAAAGCTTGTACAAGAGTTTCATGGTTCTCTTATTTTGGATCATTCAAGATTTTTAAACATGTATTAGTGAATCAATAATTTTTTCTTTTGGGAAGAGATTAAAGACAATGTTAAAAAACTATAGTAGAATGTCTAGTGTGTCAAAGAAATAAAAGTGGGAGAATGAATACCCTTGTTCTTTAATAATTTGGTTATAAAATAGTGTTGGGATGATATCTTGATGGATTTCATTATAGGCAGTCCAGATTCAAAAAGAAAAGAGATTCATCATGGTAGTGGTGGTTAAATTATGAAATACGACTCTTTTTACACTATCCATCCTTTTACAATAAGTATAATGACAATAATTTATGGAGAATATACATAAGTCACATGGAATTCCAAAGGTTATCATAAGTGATTGTGATCCTATATTTACTAATAATTTTTGGATAGATTTTTTCTCTTGTTTGGATACTCAACCAACTCTCAACTCCTAATACCATCCCTATTTAGATGACAAATTAAGGTGGTAAAAAATTTATTCGAGTGTTGTCTACATTATTTTAATTTATATAAACTAACTTCATAGGTGGTTTGGCTACCTCTAATAGAATAGTGGCATAACACTTATTTTAAGAGTGCTTAAAAATATCCTCATTTATTGTATTATATGTATGTAATCCTCATACATCACATCATCATTGAAGGTTACACCAAGAGTTCAAGCTATGTAAGATCACATGAACCATCAATAAAAAATAATTTTAGGTATCAAGGAGAATTTGTTCATGACATAAAAAATCATAACAATAGGTTGATAAAAAATGACTTTTGAAGTGGGAGATTTGGATTTTTGAGGTTGCAACTATATAAGTAAATTTCCCAAAGAGAACAAAGTAAAAGAAAAAATATCTTACCTAAATATTATTGTCCATATTAAGTTTTGTAAAAGATTGGTAGTATAGCATACAAGATTGAGTTGCCTCATATAACAAAAAAAAGCATCCAATATTTTGTTTCTTGTTTAGAAAAAATTATTATTTAGTGGTTCCCTACAAAAATAGTGACCTAAGCTAGATGAAGAGGGAATAATAATCTTTAATATTGAGTTAATTCTCTAGGAAAAAATAAAGAAGTTGATGACTAGAACAATCGTAAATTACCTCATTAAGTGGAATAATTTATTTTTCAAAGTTACCGCATGGGGAGATGGATATTTTGTGTAGAATTGTTAGTAATTTACCTCTGTTATTATTTTATTTTCTATTGCTAATGATCTATTCTTTTACTTTGTATTTTCTTCACTATCCTCTCTAGGGTTTTGATAATGAAACCAATGTTAGCAAGAGGATTTAGGGAATTATAGTCTAGATATTTGTACCTTGACATCCCTTATGTAGTTAGTTTATATCCTAGAGGGTATAATGATAGAAGAGAGTAAGTGCAATAAGAATCTATCTCTCACAACAAATCATATATAACTCAAACATGAATAGCAATCATCCATTGAATCCTTATAACTCCTTATATATATATTTTTAGATAACCATTATATTAGTGGGTCTTAGTCTTTGCTCTATATTACAGTCTCTTTCTATATTCCACTCTTATCTAACATCTTTCTAATATGTTATTTATTACATACATATAGTAACACTTATTCTCTTATAGAGACATGACCCTTATAGGGTACCCCTTAGTGTACCTTCCTTTTTGACTTGATGTTCTATAAGTTATTTGTAGTAAGTTGCAACAAATTTTACTCTCTAGCTTGCTAACAAGAACCATCTGTTAGTGACTAGTTCAAGGATAATACATGTGTGAAGGAGGCATGTAATGTCCTTAACCTATTCATTCATTTTTTACAATATATGATAACCTACAAGGACTAAATAATTCTTAATTAAGTCATTAATGAATTCCTATGAATAATTTTATTATGCTAAGTTTAAATCTCATTGGAATCAAAGTACTAGTACCTAATGGGGTGATCCCACAATAGTGGTTTACAATTTTTGGCCAGACTGGACACTAATTTAGTTTTTTAACTAAATCTTCACTTCCAAGCACCTATAGTGGTTAAACCATGACGAATTTGTATATAATGCAAACTAGATTTTTGTGAAATTTTGTCTATAGATTCTAAATATATTTTTAAAAACAAATTTTGAATCATATTGCACTTATTTTTCCATCTCCCTCGAAAACTAGTTTTTTTCAAAAAACAACATTTTTAAAAAGTGATGCTCATCGTATAACTCATAAATTTTTTTCCATGGAGGATTCAAAATTATAATTCTTTTGAATTTAGATTTGTAACTCTGATATCTAGTTCTTACACTTGGTTAGATAGTTTTTTATTGAATATTTTTTCTTTAATCAAATTTTGAAATCAAACCAATTACAATTCAGACATAGTGCAACCGTATAACACGTAACTTTTTTTGTATGTATTGAAATTATTTTTTTTTTCTTTGTTGGATCAAGGACTTCAATATTTGTGCACTCATATTTTTCAAATTTTTTTGATAACTGCTATTTTTCCACTTGTGCAAAACATAGAGCTTGATTTTTGGTGAAAAACCTACATTCACAAGAAATAAAAATAAATATAATTATTAAATTAAATTTGTTTAAAATTATAATTTTTAGGAAGCTTATAATAAGGACTACATACTTACAAAAAAATTTAAATGAATTTATTTGATCCCCCAAAAGGTAAATCAAAAGTGGTTTTTTTATCAACATTTTGATAGGTGTAAAGGAGACTTTGTTATAGGTATGGTTTAAAACTAGCGGGGTTCTATCTAAGGGGGTTTGATTTAAGGTAGTTTGATCAAACCCTCTTCAATTGGAATGCTTTAAATGGAACTTTTTAAGGCTTAAATCATTATATTTTCTAAAAATATGTGATTTCAGCAAAAATTAGAATCTCCCAGAATTGTAAACCAGCTTTGTGGGATCACCCAATGATACCTATATAGTAGGTAGTTATGAGTAGTAATTAAGATCATACTATGAATTTTCTTCTTATTAAATTATTTTAGAAATCTTCTCTTATAAAGTGCCCCATTATTATTAATTATTTACAACATATTTTCTATTATGTTTTTTATTGTGTAATAAATTTTGTTAAATTTTTTGGGATGGGGCTTGTATACGATGATTCTGAAAAGAATTTATGTTTCTAGATTAACTCTAGAAAAAGGTTTGAGGATCTTATGTATCTCCTCTTGAGAGTATAAATACTTTTCATTATATTAAAATATATTATTTAGATGCATACATTGAGTGTTCTTATAAGACTAGTTTTTTATTGATAAGATATATCTTGTGTTATGTCTAGTTTCTCTATTCAATACTATGTTTATCTCTAACTTATTAGTTCTATAACTTATTATATCACTTCTCTCATTGCATTAGTGTAGGAACTATGCAATTTCTTTTCAAAGATTGAATGAAATAAAAAGTAAAAATATATTATAAATAATACAAAAAGAATGGGGCCTACACCTCACTGCATCAAAGCTATCAATGGTTAAAAATAGAAAAATAATGAAATACATTTGATAGGGAATTTGTATGTGATAATAAAATAAATAAAAATTAAAACCCATTTGGCATCTTCATCAGAAGGAAAAAGAGTGGTTTGGAAATTAAATTCACTTGAGAATGAATCCAAATTTGAGAGACTTATGAACTCATGCCCAAATTGATACAAATGTAGATAAGTGGGGAAAGGGTTGTGATAAGGAAATGCATTTGACAAAAGATTAAATTGTTTTAAAAAATTATTCTCAATTCTACAAGTCTATTAAGAAGATAAATTGTTTTAATGAGGAAATAAGCACTAGAAGCATCAAGCCATATCCCATTGGTTGGACATGTAACAAAAATGAGTTTGAAGGTATAGGGATAACCACAAGTCAATGGGGTTCAAATGAAGGTGAAATAATACATGGAGACACCTTCAATTAAAGGTACATTTGAATGAAAACTACTTATTCAAGCATGCTAATTAGGTTATTATATTGCAATTAAATTTTTGCTTGCTCTATTTTCAAAGAGATTAAAAAAAAAAAAATTGTGTAAGTTTTTGACAATCAAATGAAGTTGTCATGAAAAGAGATTTCATGTGTTCATAGCCCTTAATATAAGTTGTTTTTAAATATATGTTTTTTAATAATTTTATTTAATTATTATATTTATTTTCTATTGACAATCAAATGAAGTTTTCATGAAAAGAGATTTCATGTGATCATAGCCCTTAATATAAGTTTTTTTTAAATGTATGTTTTTTAATAATTTTATTTAATTATTATATTTATTTTCTATTTTCTAGTAAACTTAAGTTTTTTTTTTACCAAACATAAAGGTATCTATTTGACACATGTAGAAATTTAGAAAAAAAATGTAGATTTTTATAAGAAAAGTTGACCACCCACCATATTGATGTCCTTGTTTTACAATTTTTTATAAAAAAAATTGGTAAGCAATATGATAGAACATTTGTCTAAATCATAACTAATATGAATGAAAAAATTAATAATAAGTCAAATATGCAACAAAAGAAGAAAAATAAAAAATCAATGCCCTAGATAATGGTGTTAAAAATAATTTCAAGAAATTGTGAATTGACTTTATTTATAGCTCAAGTCATGTAATATGGAAAAAATATTGCCTATTAAAAATACCATAAAGTATAAAGTATAAGGAACAATTTATTAACAAATATTTCAAAAAAAAAATTAATATATAATTAAAATTTACATACAAAATCTCAAAGATCATTAGTTTACATCATCTTCAAATTCTTAATAGTTTGAATGTTATAAGTAATAAAAGTGAAATTTTAGTTTAGAAAAGTTGAATCAGTGGTCCCATTTAAACTAAAAGGAGGGATACACTTATCTACTTCCAACCTTGAATATCATGAAAAAGTTGAAACTTATTAAGAAAATTAGACATCATAGGAGTTGAGACCCACCACATTGCACCACTACATCCATTGGGATTAAAATTTATAAAAGTTCAAAAAAAACTATAAAAACCCACCCATTGTGAAAAAATAAAAATAAAAATAAAAAATAAATTAGTTTAAAGCAACAGGGATCTAATTTAAAAAAGAATGTTTTCCTAGTTCCACTCAAATTTAAACAAACATGAACAAATTTATTCAATCTGGTAATCAAACTTAAGTGAGAAATTTTTGAGTGTGTGAAATCATGAATTTAAAATAATATTTTTCTAATTCCACTCAAACTTAAACAAATACAGACAAACTTATTCAACATGATAGTCAAATTGAAATGATGAGAAGCTCAAATAGATGAAATGAAAATACATACCAGAAAATTAAAATAAAAACTAATTATGAATATCTACACAAATACACAAACCTTTTAAACAATACCAGAATCTAAAGAACATAGACCAAGGTAATAAAAAAATACATAAGCCCTAAGTTTGAACTAAAATTTGGAGTTCACAAGGATCAATCCAAAAAAGAAAAGATCAAACATTATTCCAAAAACCATGGAAAATATAAAAAACAAACTGATCCTGGTTTCAATAAAATTGGAATCTTAGGCTGATAAATCCAAAAAAAAAAAAAAACAGATCAAGCGTTATTCCAAAAACCATGAAAAATATAAAAAATATACTGACCCTACTTTCAATAAAATTGGAATCTTAGACTGATCAATCTAAAAAGAAAAAAAAAAGACCAAACATTATTCCAAAAAACATGAAAATATTTAAAAACATACTGACCCTGGTTTCAATAAAATTGGGATCTTAAACTGACCACTTTAAATCTTTTTAATACTTCTATAGGCCCCCCATCGCCCCACAGACTCCATTGTTAGGAGTGCCAAGAGCATCTCCAAGCAGTATATAACTAAGGACTTCCATTAGTCAATGAAAATGATAGCTTAAGAAGCTGAACTTATTGAAATCCATGGAAATCTATGATTATGTAAAAGTTTTGGACTATAGTAATTGCTAATAAAGAATCAAGGTAGACATAATGACTCCCTAAGTTTCAGACAAAATGATTTTTGTTGTGTATTGGAATAAGCCTAAGAGTACACGTGATTTCCTTCTCTTAGCTTTACTATGGAAAATAATTTTTTAAGTGTTTGGCAGTACATGTAAGCCACCATTTTCAGACTGGATTTGGCTCTTCTCCAACTTTTCCAAGAAATTGACAACAAAAGTAATCTCTCAATATTTGATTCTGCCCGGACAATTGATTCTCCTAGGAAGCTTTACTGTCTTTATTGATTGACACCCATTTGGATTATTTTCAATGTACAATCAAAACAATACAAACCCAGTACAAAATTCTTGTTTCCTTCTTCTGGGGATCTGTTTCAGGCTTGTACCATTGCAGCCAAGTCAATTTTGTCTGCCTGGGAATTGAGCTGTATCCAAAAAAAGTTGTGGCGTGTTAATATACCAGTTGATTCTAAGTGAGAATTGTTTCCATCTCAAAACAGTAGATTGAATGGGCTCTTTTGATATCAAACTAACTTTTATTAAATTTATCTCTTTTCTAATTCAGCGTTTTTGTTATCTATATTCCAGATTAGAAATTTTATTCTTGTTTTTATATCATGATGATAGATCATGAAGTTAATCGAAAGGTTGGTAATAATAATCTACACAATCAATTTCAGAAAAGTTTGATCCGAAATGTTGATAATAAGAATCTGTACAATCAAATTCTAAAAAAATTGATCAGAAATGTTGATAATAATAATCTACACAATCAAATTCAGAAAATTATTGACTTAGATTTCTACTCTTAATTTCTCCATATTTATATATACTATGATTAGAACGTTGTGAAGTTTTATTTCATAATAAAAATTTATACCAACTACCAATCAAACTTGTATATTATTGATATAATAGTTTAAGATGAGTTCATGAATGATGTCACCACAACGTACACAATAAACCATAGATTCTTCTGGAGCATAATGAATGGAGGACTGTACAGGTTAAAGCCTATAAATTTGCTTGGTCGGTTGTTTGGCATATCATACTTTTTAGATTGGTAAGGAATGTGCGGCCACAGTACCGGCGTTCGTAACGCCGGCAGAATAAAGCAGGATATAATGGAGTAAAGCAGAACAGTGCTGCAAGGAATGCACTACTGTACATCTGTTTTGTTTCAATTTATAAACAAAAGAATAATGGATATAATCTGTTATAAGTATTGTCATCTTTACTTTGTATGGGAAATTTATATTTATAATGATGATTGGATGATCTTTTCAAAACAATTACAGTGGTTTTGTATTTGTTTATATGTTTTACGTTTTGGGTTTTAAGTTCTTTAAGATTTTGTAGTTTTGTATTTTTTATGTTTTATATTTTAGATTTTAGTATCGTTTGAACTTTAGATATGTGATTTTATATTCACTTGTGTTTTTTCTTAAGATTCAAGGATTAGGCCAATAGAAAATTATATGAATGTCAATATGTTAGAGAGTTAGTGTTTGTACATGGATGCGCTGTAAATTCTAGTTGCATGTGGCTGGATTAAACAACATTAATAATAAGTGATAAATAATGGAATGAAATAAACTTAGACAAATCTAGATTTTTTTCTTAAAGAAATTAAGTATTATCTGATTATGAAACATTTGCATACAGATTTAAAACATAAAGTAATGCCAATGAAAAAAGAAAGTTGCACAAAAAACACTGCAAATGGAAATACAATGTTCCCTTCCAGTTGTCAAATCAATATTTAACTAACTTTTATGTGATCAGTGAGATTTTGGAGGCTTTTACCTGATATTTTGGAGGCTTTTACCATTAAAGTACAACTGGTTTACTATTAAACATCAGCTGAAACTTGTTTTCCGACGACTCAATAGTGCTTTCCAGGCGTGAAACTTGTTTCAAACTCAAATCTCACACTATATGTAGCCTATCAGCTAATGATAATCTAAACACTTATATATATATATATATATATATATATATATATATATATGAATTTTAAAAGTGATAGTATCTAGTGGTTTTGTATTTGTTTATATGTTTTATGTTTTGAATTTTAATTTCATTTGAGTTTTAGGAGTACGATTTTATAGTTTTGTATTTTGTTTCTATGTTTTATACTATGAATTTTAGCAGCATTTGAACTTTATAGTTTTGATTTTATATTCATTTGATATATATACATTTGAATTTTAAAAGTGATAGTATCATAAATATTTATTTATTTATAAAGTAAATATAAAAGTGTTAGAAAGTAATTATTTTACTCTAGTAATATAGAGATTAAAATCACTTTTACATAAATTTATGTTAGTTAAATAAATATATATAATAAGTATATAATTAATCTAGAAATAAGTAGGAGTAGATATTAATAAATGAGTAACATATGTGATAATCAAATAGGAGGATAGGTACATGTAATGTCGCAAAATTGCACCTAGGGGAAATTTCACATTTTAGCACTTTGCCTAGCATTTATTGCGCCTAAACACATTGGTGATAAGAGCCTTGTGGATCAGAATTTCGTGATTCCAATTTCATAAGATCTAATGATGAAGCAATAACAGTTTGTTGCCCCATTTCCCAAACACTAATGTCATGGACGCCTGTGTGATGCGCTAGCATCCTAGCAATTTTCCGAGTTTGAAACATGGAATCTCAAAGTCTTGACTCAGGACATGCATCCTTATAGTTAGATTCTTGAGTGTAACGGCTCCTTTTTCCCTTGCATGCAACAAAAAATCCCTTTTGCTCTCATTTTTGGGGGTCCTCCCTCATTCGATCACTTCTCCTCTCAATCTCAGCCTCTTCTACTCTTTGTAACATCACTTCTACAAGCAAAGGTCTATCGAACTGAGGTCCCTCCAATAGCCAAAGCTCTATAGCAAGCATTCAATGTTGTGTCTATGTGTTCAAGAGGGGGTTGAAGACTGTTGGTAACGTTCTCTTGCTCTTATCCATTTGCGAATAGATTAGATCTCTTGTTTCATTACTATTTAGTGGTGTGGGTTCTCCTCCTCAAGGAAGGATTATTTTCACCACTTCCTTTTGTCTATTTCGTTTACTCTCTCTATCTATCTAGCTGTCCATGGAGGTGGGAACACCAAAACAGGGGTTTGACTGCAGCAAGCCCCGAAATAACCCCAACATTTTTCCCCATTTGTTTTGTGTGTAGGTTGGTGAAGTGGATCTTGGAGAAAGGTTTCAAATGTTTGGCTATTTGTGAGTCTTCTTTTAGCTCCCCTTGTGCTTTATCTCATTTTCTATTTCTTATTTTGTTATTTTTTTAAACAAACCTCATATTTGTATTAGATAGTGAGGTTCTAATCATTATGCCAAAGTTGTTTAAGTTCTCTATTGTTGGGGACACTAGTGCATCCTTTAGACTCCAGTACGCCACACTAGCGTCCTAATTCTGTGTTGTAGTATGTTCATCAAGAGCTCCTCTTTTAGAGGCAAAGATCTCCAAACCTCGCTTTCTTGAATTTTGAAGTAGTCTCTCGTGAAAGTTAGTCTGTGTATAGTTTCTTTGCAATTTCTTCATTCAACAATTTATTTGAGGTGTTTAAGAGAAATTCAGTCTTTGGGATTCTCTTGAGAATGAAGACATTCATGAGAAACAAATCCCCCTGATCTCATATTTTCATGAACCCGACATTAACATGTCAAATCTTTTTTTGCAATGCTCTAGATTTTATGATAATTCTTTCTCTAAGGAAGATTTTGATATGTTGGATGATGGTCTAGATGATTTCTTAGAAGCATCTTTCTCTACTTGTAGATCTTCCAAATAAACTTCTTCACAAGTTGAAGAGTTAGTAAACATTTTTCTAGTCTCCACGACTTCTCCAAGTCCTAAGAGACCCATTGTTTACTTGACTCCAACTAGCCCCTCTCCTAAAAGGATTCATTCCATTTGTGGAATTCCATATCATAATGATTCACCGAATTTATGCTCAAGGTTTGTAAAAGCTACAGAATCTACTTCTTATAATGTTGTTGGACACGTGTATAATACAAGAAGAACTAAGAAGAACTTGGATCAACAACCTTATGTTTCTACACCTCAACCTACTCAAGTTCCTACTTCTTTACCACCAAGTCACAACCAAGTCTTCCTTCAGCACCTAAACCTGTGACTAAAGCACCTAGAGAATATGATCTTATCAAGCAACTTTTTGTTGCTCCAGCTAAGATCTTGCTTTGGTATTTTCTTCAAATTGCTCCAGTCTATCAAGGTATGCTTTAGGAATCCTTTCAAAATATCCTCTTGCCTACCTCCACTAGGTTGATGGATGTTAAAGCATTGATGACCCATATTCATGCAGATTCACCAAATATCATGTTCTATCCACAATAACTTCTGCCCACGGATGTGAAGAAGCAAGCAGACCCTTTAATGATTATAATTAATGTTAGTACTAGTGACCGACGAATTAGTATAGGTCGATTACGCTTGATCCATGAGGATACAAAGCATATTCTTGCCACTAAACATCAATCTCAACAAGATCAATCAAGTGTAAATTAAACTAAGCATCCATTAAAACTAACATGCTAAACTACGAAAGCTTTAAAATGCTTACTCTAATCCATCTAAAACTTGTGCCATTGTGGGAGTGGTGTCACGTTGATGTGGAATGATGACCCTTTCCCAATCCCATGGATAAATGAGCTTGTTCTAGTCAGTTTTATTGAAGAAAACTGATGGAACATTTGTAAGATGTGTGATGAAACATTATTTTAATTTAAATAATCATGATGCAAGCTAATTAAACAAGATTTTATGCTAAAATGATGAAGATATGCAAATGCTAAGCTAATTCTAATTGATTTTAAATTAAAGATTCAAATCCTAATTAATAAACAAGGTAAATAGATGCATTATGTGATCATGGAAGTCATTAATGAAAGCTTATAGCTAATTAATGTAATTAGAATAAAATAAAAGATGCTAAATGTGTGATAAATATGAATGTGAGTGTGAGTGATTTTAATAGCATAACTCTGATGTTAAAAGATGGATCCCTATTCAATAGAGGCAAGCTCTACTTATAGAATAGGTAAAAGGAGATCAATGGATGAGATAAAAAAGATCAATCAACGGTCAAGGATGAAAGAAAGAAGAGGGGTGGATCATAGATTCTCATCAGTGGATGAGAATGGAAGATGAGATCTAATCAAGGGTTCACATTCCCTCAAACAAACACTTTTTCAACTTGTCCAAGAGGTCATAAGTTAACTTGCACAAGAGGTCACAAGTTAACTTGTTCAAGAAGCTAAGTAAGTTTGTTGAGAAAAAGGAATATTCTTCTTTTTCAAATGAGTGAGGAAAGAGAATATTCTTTGGAATATTCTCATGGGTGAGGGAAAAGGATAATTTAGTTAATTAAAACTAAAATAAATTGTGCAAAAGGGGAAGGAATATTCCATGGGAATATTCCTTTTGGAGGAATGTGTAAAAGAGGAATATTCCCTAAGTGGGGGGAATTAGATTTAATTGATAATTAAACAATCTTAATTATACAATTAGGAGATTTAGAAGAATTAGATGATAACCATTAAATAAAATGATTTAATGAATGGGGGAAAGGTGGAATGATAATTAAATAACTTAGAAGACTTTGGGATTTAAATTAAATAGTTTGATTTATTTAATTTAACAGGATGAAGTGTTACCATGAAAGGGGGTGAATTCATCTAATTAGATTAATAGATGAAAATTATGTAATTAATTAAATAGCTAGGCTAATTTAATCAATTAAACGAAAAGAGGATGGGTTTTAGGATGAAATGATGTTAGTTCTAGCCAATGTGACCCATCAAGACATTTTTAAGTGTCTACATTTTCCCCCTCTTTGAAGCAATGTACTTGTTGCATTGGTTTAAAGATTGATGTCGATTTCGATGTTGATTTTGTTGTTGATGATGATGTAGAAATGGATATTGATGATCTCTTTGAGATGTTGATAGCCAAGCTAAAGCTGATTGATTTATTTGATTGATTGATAACATTGTTGAGGATTCACAACAATGCAAGGATTGTGCTGAATAACATGAGGATTGGTAGGGAAAGATATATCCCAATGATGATTAATTTGATAATTTGATCAAGATTTGCTAGCAAGGCTAGGAACAAATTTCGTTAGATGATTTGATATCAATATGATCAAAAGATGGTTGGTTTCCCCTAAAGAGATCGATCGGGGAATAAAGTGTTTTGATCAAGCTCACAATAGGTGAAAATCAAACTTATGCTTGATATTTTAGGTTGCTTTTGAATCACAGAGTTGCAACTTTTTAGATTGTTGAGCTGAAGATGATATAGATTCCCCACTACACCCCAGTGGAAGAGGGATTGCTAGCATGTTAGCTCAAATATTGATGTTGACAAATTTCATGATGTATAGACAGTCATCAGTTATGGGTAGCCTCATGTATATTTCAATGTAGATAACATATAATTGATGCTTGGATAGAAATGGTAGTAAAGATAGAAGAATAAGAAGATAAGATGGATAAAAGTAGAAAAATGAAAATGAATGAATCTTGACCATTTATTCAGAAAATTGATTTAAAAATTCCAACAGGTCCATGATCCACCAAGACTTTATTAGAGATGGTGATGAGAAATGCATGATGATGATTTGATCATATCTTGGGATTGGGATTTTTTCATCGTTCCTTATTGTTTGATATAACACATAGATATGATGCATTAAGGTATTGATAACCAAGACAACGTATCTAGTGTAATGGACTTTGACTCTGCAAACAGATATGATAGTTCTTGTTCATGCCTTGACATACAAAAACCTTGTTGGAATGTAAGTTAGAAAATTAGAACACATTGGACCATAGCATATGCAATAGTCAACAATCTACTCCAAAAAACTACCTACATACAACTCAACAAGTATGCTCCAAGATTATTTTACAAGAATACCCAAAAGCACAGTAAATGAAAGATAATGATTAATGCCCCATTCCTTCTCTCTAAATCATTTTGATAGACATCATCAAGAGGTCCTCAGAATGGGTCTGTAGACACCTAAATTGGGACACTTGATCTATCCAAATTTATCCCCTTTCGTCTAAGCATCCCCTTATTTGCATTAATTTAAGTAATATCGCTATTAATATCCTTAATTCTATGAAATCCCTAAGGTATCTAGTTAAATAATTAAATACCTTCCCCCTTTCATCAATTGAATTAAATAAATGTCATTTATTTAATTCACTTTATGTCACATCCTCCATCATTTTTATCTAATCCTAATCCATCTTCTAATCTCATCATTAGGGGTGTGCACATGCCAAATTTTTGATTAGGATGTGTCACATCCTCCAACTTTTGCAAGTTGGCCTCTAATCTCTCTTAGCCACCTAACCCTCCTCCAATCCTTCATTAACTAGCCTAATCAACCTCTCAAAGAATTTTTAATTTTTTTTATCCTTCTAAGGAATATTAAATTCCTTTTACTCTTCCCCATGTGATCTCTGACTTGTCACATCAAGTCACATGTGAAATCTAACCCTCTTCTAATCTTCCTTAATTAGTCTAATCAAGTACTTGCACAACCTTAATCACTCCATGTCACTTAATCAAGTCAACCCTATTAAATTCTTTCTCCTTTTGGACAAGGCATCTCCATTCCCCATGTGAATTTTTAATTCACATTTAATCCCCCAATGCATTTAAAGGAATTTTAAATTCCTTCTCTCATCCCCATAAGGATATTTGAGGAATTTTTAATTCCTCACATGTCCTCTCACCCACATGGGGACAAGTACCTCCTTTATGAGGAGATCTTGTCCCAATCCCAAGGTACTTTGTACTCCCTCCATGTCATGTCCTATCCTTCCACCTCATGTACACATCACCCCTTTTAAGCCATATCACATGCCACATGTCAAGATGTGAGGAGCTTGTGAGTTCTCAACTCACCTTAGCCCTACATCTTGATCTTTGTGGCTCAATCTTGACCGTTCATTTTCTAGAGATTTCCAAAATCTCTATAAATACCCCCTCTTTTCTCTCATTTTGGGAGATCATGCATTGTAGCCAAACTCTTGCAAAATTTCTCTAGAATTCATACTTACATTTTCATGCTTTCATCCATTTTCATCCATCCTCACATCATCATCTAGCTTGCATATCTTGCCATCCAAGGAGCACACAACACCGAAGATCAAAGGGCCAACCAAAGGATCGATTCGACACAAGGTAAAAGGTTTCATTTTGTTGTTCTTACTTTGTGTTGATTCCAACTTAGGCTAATCTTGAGGTGTAGGTTGTTTTAGTGTTTATTTGCACTCTTTTGTTTGCTACTCATTTTCTAATGCATATATTCGACCTATCACATTTCGGCACACCCGGTGGGACCCACACATAGGTCTTTTGCTTTCACATTTTCTATTTTTTGACTTTTTGCAGGTACAGGTCATAGAGGGGCGGAGACCTAACAGATAGGCGGACCCGCCCTCCACAAGCAGACCTGGCCCTCTCCAGGGGCAGACTTGCCCTCCTAGACTCCAAAAATTGATTTTTGGAAAATTTTCACGGAGGGGCGGACCCAACCTAACAGACAGGCGGATATGACCTAAACAACTGATTTTGCCCTCACAGATAGGCAGACCTGACCAAAAAAGCTGATTTTTCCCTCACAGATAGGCAGATATGACCTAAATAGCTGATTTTTCCCTCCTTGGGTGGATTTTCCCTAGACAACTTTTTTCAAAAGGTGAAATTTTGGTTTTTTAGCAACTTTTTGGCTATTTTAAGGGTTCTTGACCCCTAATTAGGAACATAGTTTAATTAGGAGGTGTCAATCTACCTTGTATGATGTGTTTTGGGTGAGTTATTTGACGTATCCAATCCCCTTGTGCCATTCAACGATCTTGGGTGACGAGAAATCGTAACTTACCCCATCCTTTGAGTCTACCCATTTTATCTTTCTTAGCGGGACCTGCTTGGGGATTTCATCACCCCAAGGGATGATTCCAACCACGCGTACCGGCGGGGTATATAAAGGGGGGAGAGAAAAAGCTGTACCTCAATCCAACCACGTTGTAATTGGCGAAGCATCAGGATGATGTGAAGAGTTGGTCCGAGCCTTTTTAGGTTCCCGACTCACGCTTGTAACAGGTTGGTGTTCATGGTTATGGGCCTCACGTACCGGGTGTATATCGAGGACTCCCTAGTAACCATGTTCATCCTAGATTAGAGGAATTTGTTGGCTATACCCCTCTACTAAACTTAGGCTTGTGCTGTCTGAATTGTGTTAATTGTGCGAAACCAGTGATTGTCTGCTTTGCTTCACTTTCCCGTTGTGTTTTCAGTCCTTTGCCTTGGTATTTTTTGTCAAAAGTCAAGTTAAATCATCCTTGGGTGGACTTTCCCTCATCCAGGGGCAGACTTGCCCTAGAAACTGGTCATTCGAACCCTGATTTTGACCCAGTTTCATCAGTTTTTCATCCTTGGGCAGACTTGCCCTCAAAACTAATCCTTTGGAGACTGATTTTGACCTAGTTTCATCAGTTTTTCATCCTTGGGTGGACTTGTCCTCATCCAGGGGTGAACTTTCCCTAGAAACTGGTCCTTGGCAACCTGTTTTGGGCATAGGATCATCAGTTTTTCATCCTTGGGCGGACTTGCCCTCATCCAGGGGTAGACTTTCCCTAGAAACTAGTCCTTGGCAGCCTGTTTTGGACATAGGATCATCATTTTTTCATCCTTGGGTGGACTTGCCCTAGAAACTGACTCTTTGGAGCCTATTTTTGACCTAATTTCAACAGTCTTTCATCCTTGGGCGGACTTGCCCTCATGTAGGGCAGACTTGCCCTAGAAACTGACTCTTTGGAGCCTGATTTTGACCTAGTTTCATTAGTTTTTGTTGCTTGGGCGGACATGCCCTCATGCAGGGGCGGATTTGCCCTAAAAACTGGTCCTTTGGAGCTTGTTTTGGTGGATTTTGACCAAATTTTGCTCCTTGGGCGGACTTACCCTCATCTAGGGGTGGAATTGCCCTAAAAACTAGTCCTTTGGAGCCTATTTTGGTGGATTTTGACCTACTTTTGCTCCTTGGGCAGACTTGCCCTCATCCAGGGGCGGACCTGACCTAAAAACCAGTCCTTTGGAGCCTGTTTTGGTGGATTTTGACCAAATTTTTCTCCTTGGGTGGACCTGACCCATCCTTGGGTGGACTTGACCTCCTCCATAGGTGGACTTGCCCTGACAGCTACTCAGGCAGATTTTCCCTGATAGACAACCTTATATGCCCCGCCATTTCCACATTGTAAGTCTATTTTCCTTTCTTCAAAAGCCAATCTTCTCAATTTTTTGTGCTCTTTCCAATGACATATACCACTTCATACTTTTGAGAATTTTACCAGAGCACCTTTTCCTTCCTCATCTGCCTCCTCGAGGGGGGCATACCCTACCATTCTCTCCGTTTACTCATTCTGAGTAAACGTTCATCCATTTAACATATCCTTTCATCATTCCAAACTCTCGTTCTATCATTTCGCTCATCTGTTTACTCGTTCCAAGTAAACTTTCATCCATTTAACACATCCTTTCATCATTTCAAACTCTCGTTCTGTCATTTCGCTCATCCATTTACTCATTTCGAGTAAACTCTCATCCATTTAACACATCCTTTCATCATTTCGAACTCTCGTTCTATCATTTCACTCATCCGTTTACTCATTCGGAGTAAACTCTCATCCATTTAACACATCCTTTCATCATTTCGAACTCTCGTTCTGTCATTTCGCTCATCCATTTACTCGTTCTGAGTAAACTCTCATCCATTTAACACATCCTTTCATCATTCCAAACTCTCGTTTTGTCATTTCGCTCATCCATTTGCTCATTCTGAGTAAACTCTCATCCATTTAACACATCCTTTCATCATTCCAAACTCTCGTTCTGTCATTTTGCTCATCCATTTACTCGTTCCGAGTAAACTCTCATCCATTTAACACATCCTTTCATCATTCCGAACTCTCGTTCTATCATTTCACTCATCCGTTTACTCGTTCTGAGTAAACATTCATCCATTTGACACATCTTTTCATCATTCTGAACTCTGGTTCTATCATTCTGATCATCCGTTTACTCGTTTTGAGTAAATGTTCATCCATTCAACACATCTTTTCATCATTCTGAACTCTCGTTTCGAGTAAGTGTTCATCCATTTAACACATCCTTTCATCATTCTGAACTCTCGTTTTATCATTCTGATCATCTGTTTACTCGTTCCGAGTAAACATTCATCCATTTGACACATCCTTTCATCATTATGAACTCTCATTCTATCATTCTGATCATCCATTTACTCATTCTGAATAAAAGTTTCAAACCTCCTTCCTATCATTTTGAACTCTTGTTCAACAGTCCTAATCAATCGTTTACTTTTTTTGAGGAATCTTTCATCTATTGCAAACTTTCATCTTCTCATTTCGAGAATCATTCATCAGTTGTGAGCAGTCGTTTACTTGTTCCGAGTAATCGTTCATCTGTTTCGATCAATCGTTTACTCATTTTGAGTAATCATTCATTCATCCATTTTTATCATTCGTTTCTCTAATTAGATCATCGTTTTCCCTATCCAAATCCCCTGAACTTCGTCTTAGGTTATTATCCAAATTGACCAAACTATCTGATCTAATCATAATCATCAACATCCTCTTAGGATTGTCATCCATCCTAATTCAATCTTCATCATTGGCCCAATCAATCCATTTTCAATCTCAAAGTGGATTCAATGCTGCAATCATTCATTCATCCTTTAATCTGATCAATCAGTATCCTACATCACCTAGGGTAATCTTTAAATGGGGTTTATAGTCCCTTTCATCATCCTATCCAATCCATCATTTGATCTTATCAATCAATCGATCAACCATATCCAATCTAATATGATTGCATCCCTATCCAATCACCTCCGACCCAATCAATCTACTTCCATCTTGAAGCAGATTCGGTGTCGTAATCATCCTTTGATAATCCAATCCAATCATCAGAATCAATCCCATCACATCATCCAATCATCCTAATCTGATCTTTAATCTAATCCCGATCTGAGCTTGCCCTAAATCCCGATTTGAGCTTTAGTCCATTTCCATCCAAAATCTTTATCCTTCCTCTTTATCCTTTCACCATCATGAATTCTTATCCTCCATCAATAGTGGTAAAGGGAAACCCTAATCATGTCAACAATGATAATGAAATTCTTGTCGATCAAGAAGAATGTGACATGGATCCCCTTGACACTATCATTGCTAGTAATTTTTCTCCACCCGCTTTCCAAAATCCAATCATCCCTTCGAGTTATGACGTTATGTCTTCATCCATGCCTAATCATGCTCACTATGCTACTTTTGACAAGGTATATCCATCATATCCTCCATCCACATCATCCTCTTATCCAACATTTGCATCTTCTTATCCTAGTCTGCCATCACAACACCCCTATCCTAATCCCTCGTCCACATCCTCATATCTTAATCCTTTATCTGCATATACCCACTACCCCAATCTCCCATACCAATCTACTCACCCTAATCCTACATTCGCACCTTCCTATTCTAATCCAACATCCACACCAACCTATCCTTATCCTAATCCGACATCCACAGTTCCCTATCTCCATCCACCACCTCAATCTTCTCATCCTAATCCACCATCCCCATACCCTTACTGCAACCCACCACCCACGTCCTCGTGTCCTAATTCACCATCCCAATATTCTTATCTTAACCCTTCATCTAATCTTAATCCCCCATCTATTCCCACATTTGCATCCAATCCCATTCCCCCATCTAATCCTATTCCACCAATCTATAGTCCTAATCCCCCACCAACCCATAATCACTCATCCACTCCTACCACACCATCTCAACCTAGAGTATGCAAGTCTCTCATTTCAGAAGTTCTCCAAGGACTTATAACAAAGAAGACATCTCCCACTCCACACCTTGAAGTTGTGGAATCGTTTCATCCCAACCCATCATCCACGATCATTGGTGACGAGGCCCTTCTCCACCCAACACCTATCATTGATGATACCACCCCTCGCACTACTCAAACCATCGAAACCATTGCATCCTCTAAATCTACTGAGCCCCCATCTCCTACCATCAAATCTACCAAATCCATTGAACACCCTCTTCCTACTCCAAGAGTTGTCAAACCCATCAATGACACACAAATCCGATCCACTTCTCCCATTCCTAGTGTCACTAAAATCCATTTTGATGACTACATTGAATCCTCCATCCTTCCATCTCCCCAACTTGAAGAGTCTCTCCAACACTCTGTCATCCTGCCATCCACACAAGATGGGTCATGCCAAGAGTCTAATCCAAAGCATGCCAACATATCTCTTTCTCTGGATAAAGATCCTACCACCCCATCTAGTCCACCTCAAGATCACAGTCCCCCATCCATTCCATCCCATGATCCCCTTGTCATCCAAGCTTCCACCGCTCCATCTCCATCTCCATCGCATGAGTCTACTACCACAAATCCAGATCCTATCATATCCCCTAATCCCTCTCCTAATACCACCCATCCAAATGCTGCTACCCCATCATCACCTAAAACTGCTATCCCCACACCGCTTGCATATCCCCTTGGTACTCTCACATTCTTCCATGGTGGCCTTCTCATAGAAGAAAAACACAGTGTATTTACCACCCATCATCCTCCACTTAATAATGGACTCGCATCATGTTTCGGAATGCTTACAAATCCTATATCATGGATGCATGCTCAGAAGATGATATCAAGGAAGGGTCTAGATTCTTCACCATGATGAGGTGTTTTAGAGCCCATCCAGGTCCAAGGGCAAATCAAAATGCCGAGGTTCTTTGGATCTAATTTCCAAAGACCTCCCCTGAAATCTAAAGATGTTAAGTACAAACCCTCGACAAATCCCTCAACAAAGCCTTTTCAAAATAACCGACTCCTCCCCATCCAGCTCCAGCGGATCATATCGCGTCATCATCATATCATTATCACCTCAAAACAATTTGTCCATACTCCTCCTTCAATCCATGCATTTGGGTCCATACATCCCTCCATCCACCATCCTCCCTATCCCTTCATCTCTATCCAAAATCTTAGGTCAAGTATATCCCAAGATCATATCCATCCTGTCCATTCATCCATCGAACACCTATCAGGTAATAAGCCGTCGCCGTCCTGCGCGCCATGACAGGATAAAACGAGGCTGGGCTCTCCTCGTCGCGGCTCTGCATACTCACTCCGGTATCCATGGCCATCCTCCATCCATTTACTGGCTCCTTTGGATTGCTGCATAAAATCGCCGGAATGTTTCCGCCGCGAATCCAGAAACACACCGTTACTCGTACGGCACCGTTGAAGAAAACGTCAGTCTGATCCAGTCGGCCGTAGGCTGAGGCTTACTTCAAGGCAAAATCAAAACCATGTGGATCCCAAAGAAAAAAGATGAAATGCCATCAAATGAAAAATCTGTAAGAACATCCAAAGTTGCTAATCCAAAAGCTAAGCATACCCACCTTTCATCTCCTAAGTCTGTTTTGGGTCCCTATGCCCCGAAATTCACTATTCCATCTCCTCCATTATCCCCACATTCTCCATCCATCAATCCTCTTATCTTTTCACATCCATCACCACATGTGCCAATGTTGGTCTTGAACTCACCACCCCATCACACATCCACCCCATCATTCTATCCATACCCTTTCTAGCATCCCATTCCTTACCCCACATATCTCCCCCATCAAATCCCTCTAATTCATCCTTTTGCATAATCCATTTCTCCTAATAAGGTTGTACCAACATCCAACAGCCGGTTCGAATAGGAGCTCTTAATACCTAGTATATAACTTGATGCTAGAGTCCTTCATCCATATCCTTATCGCATGTCTTCTAAATCCACTTATTCACCTCCCTATCCTTATCCATCTCCTTCTGCATGCTATGCAAAAAGTCCAAAAATCCCAAAAATCCCAAAAAGTTCAAAAAAGCCAAAAAAAAAAAAAATAGTAATGAGAAACAATCTATCCAATGGTGAAAACTTGGCAAACAAGTGCCTTGGATAAGTACCATGATGAAAACTTGGCAAACAGGCGTCATGCATAAATCCCCATCTGCACTCGGGGGCAGCTTCCTGATATGTGCTCTCTCTATCTGCTATGCTTCCAGCTATGCACTTGTCTTCCTCTTATACATCCTTTTCATTCATCCCCTCCATCCTATCGATCTTACACATCCTTCTTGGAATATCTCATTTATCCCAATCCTTCCATCCTCCTTGTGATCTTGATAACAATGGGGCAAACATATAAGCATGCTTTGGGCACCTCTTAGCATACATCTCCCTCATTTTCACACTATCCCAACTGTTATTTGCACTCGTCTACCTTCCTTATCCACCTGTCATGCTACCCTCAATCTCCCTTCCTTATCCATGCATTCTATCTTCATCCATCTCACTCCTTTATTTTCCTATCCTTCTCTATTACATCCTTCATGCCTCCTCACACATGGCATAGCTAGAGTGGGGGCATCTATCTTCCTTTGTGATATAGTCCTTGGAGACATCATTCATTCCATCAAAGCAATCCCTTCCATTTCCCTATCCTTATCTCCTTATCGATATATCCATCTCCCCATCATTATCTTCCCATCTCTCCACACAATCCTTATATCCATCTCCCCATCCTTATCTTCCTATCCTTCCATCATGGCATCCATTTCCATCAATCCAACCAGTCTTTTTCATCTCCAAATCCTTATCTTCCTATCCATCAATCCAACGAATCCTTTTCATATCCCAATCCTCATCTCTTTCTCCTCATCCCATCTTATAAACCCTTGTCATTGGTATCTAGCTATAGGCTACTCCCCACGCAATCCAATGTCATCTATCTTATCATCATCACTTCTGCTTCTTTTGCACATCTTTTCCATCTCCTATCCTTTCTCATCATTCATCTATTCGTCATCTCATCCTCCCACTTCATCTTTGATGATTTGGATAACTATCCCATCCCTGAGTTTTCTGTAGTCACCATCCTCCGACCCAATCCAACAGCTCTATCATGTCCCATCGTGTCAGTCCAATCATCTTATCCCCTTATTTGGGGTTATCTCATCATCCTTCATCCATTGTCTAACACTGGTATTTAGTCGAACTACGTTGCCCCTGCACTTTCACGTAGGCAAGGTCGATCATTTGATTCGCCCCCGGGGTTCCATCATCGGTCTTTCTGCCTTTTCCATCTGATATTTTATCACCTATCATCGGTCTTCAACTCTTGTTCTCGTGTCATCAAGCTATTGCCCTTATCCAACAAGTTCTTAACAAACAAGATCCACTTGTGTCATCAGATCCAATTGGTTCCAAATATCCTGAGTCATATCGGTCTTTCAGTTTAGTATCCATCATCGGTCTCAATAGGATGCATCCTTCCTAATAGACCTCATCAATCCCATCCATCCCCTTGATCCTATGGCAAAGGACGTTTGAAATTGATTGTGATATTTTGATTCTTTTGACTTTTGTTTATCATTTGAGCTCCCTATCACCACTTGTCATGGTCACCTTGATCCATCATATCATGGTGTGCTTTGACTAGTCAACATAGGGGTGTATCTTGATATTTTATTTTTATTTTCTGTTGTCCCACGTCGTACCCACTAAGATCCTTGAGGTCTTGTATTACACTGGGGCATCCTTGCATGCTTGTGGTTATCCCAATACCTGGTCCGACCAAGGTCATTGTGACTTTGGGGTGTTGCGATAGCCTTCTTATTTGATGTGATTGTTTCCTGCATTAGACACTAATCTTCCTTGGTCATTTATACCTTGGTGTATCATGTCTTCTGCTATAGCAAAAACCAGTGCTCCAAAGATGGAAAATTACATTAGGATTGCATTTCACTTTCCATTCCATCCTCTTGCATGTATCCCCCATCCATTCATCCTTCATCACTCTCCCCTCCCAATCTCCTGACGCCTTTGCATAATATTTTTCATCTCCCCTTGCATCATCTCATCCATTTCGAGAGCACACTCATGTTCTCTTGAACCTACATGTCCTCTCGAGGGGGCATCCTTCATCCCTAATTTTTCATCATTTTCTTTTTCTCTTCCTAGTCAATCCTCTGAGGACTGGGGCATCTTTTCCAATCTAACCATTTTCTTCTAAGTTATATGTTTTAATATTCTTTGAAATGATGCTACATCGTAACACCATCTCAAAGAGGGGCAAAATGTAGACACCTACATTTGGACACTTGATCTATCCAAATTTATCCCCTTTTGTCTAAGCATCCCCTTATTTGCATTAATTAAGTAATATCGCTATTAATATCTTTAATTTTGTCAAATCCCTAAGGTATTTAGTTAAATAATTAAATACCTTCCCCCTTTCATCAATTAAATTAAATAAATATGCCCATCTATTTAATTCCCTTCATCTCACATCCTCCATCATTTTATCTTATCCTAATCCATCTTCTAATCTCATCATTAGGATGTGCACATGCCTAATCCTTGATTAGGATGTGTCACATCCTCCAACTTTTACAAGTTGGCCTCTAATCTCTCTTAGCCACCTAACCCTCCTCCAATCCTTCATTAACTAGCCTAATCAACCTCTCAAGAAATTTTTAATTCTTTTTATCCTTCCAAGGAATATTAAGTTCCTTTTTCTCTTCCCCATGTGATCTGGGCATCCATCAGTCACGTGAAATCTAACCCTCTTCTAATCTTCCCTTAAAGAAATTATTACAATCAAATTGCCCACTGTTAAATCCACTCCACATGTCCACTTGAAATCAAGTCAGCCTATTAAAATTCTTTCTCCTTTTGGACAAGGCGTCTCCATTCCCCGTAATGGATTTTTTTAATTCACATTTAATCTCCCAATGCATTTAAGGAATTTTAAATTCCTTCTCTCTTCCCCATGAGAATATTTGACGAATTTTTAGTTCCCCACTTGTCCTCTCACCCACATGGGGACAATTACCTCCTTTATGAGGAGATCTTGTCCCAATCTAGGTGCTGTGTACTCCCTCCCGTATGTGTCTATCCTTCCCTCGTAGCGCACATCACCCTTTTTGGCCATCTCACGTACTTGCATGTCCAGAGATGTGAGGGGGCTTGTGAGTTCTCAACTCACCTTAGCCTACATCTTGATCTTTCAGCTCAATCTTGACCATTCATTTCAGCCAGAGATTTCCAAAATCTTACGTATAAATGCCCCCTCTTTTCTCTCATTTTGGGAGAGATCATTTCGGTAGCCAAACTCTTGCAATTTTATTTCTCAATCTACACTTAGCCATTTTTATGCTTTCATCCATTTCCATCCATCCTAACATCATCATCTAGCTTGCATATCTTGCCATTCAAGGAGCACACAACACCGAAGATCAAAGGGCCAACCAAAGGATCGATTCGACATAAGGTAAAAGGTTTCATTTTGTTGTTCTTACTTTGTGTTGATTCCAACTTAGGCTAATCTTGATATGTAGGTTGTTTTAGTGTTTATTTGCACTCTTTTGTTTGTTGCTCATTTTCTAACGCATATATTCGACCTATCACAGGGTCATTAAGATAAATGATAAGAAAATATCAAATACAAAAAATCAGTTTTATATATATCTCTTTCCAGTTTAATTATAGCTAAGGTGATTTATGATACTGATGTCCATCGTAGGAAGGACACATCCTAGGACATGTTGGTCAGATTGTTTGATTAGGATGAGGTGTTATGATAAGTTTTTCATATAAACTTCACTAACAAATTTACCTATGACCTAGACCTTAGATTTTGACACTTAGGTTCTCACTTTATGACTTGCGATACTTACTTTCTATTTGTTTTGCCAAAGGTTGAAGGTGACGATTGATTTATTATGGATTGATTATTTATTGTGGGTGAAAGCGAAATAGGATGGGTGGTTTTGTATTTTTTGGATATTTCAATGTTTTTGGTATTTTGAAAATGTTTTGAGGTTGTTTTTGGTCTTTTTGAAAGTTTTTGTGATTTTTTTGGTTTTTCAATAATTGAGGTTGTTTAGGGTTTTCTCTAAGATATTTGAGGCTGTTTAGGTTTTTAAATTTTTTTCCAATGTTTTTGTGCTTTTCTGATATTTGAAAGTTTTGGAGTTTTCTAAGATTTTACAAATGTTTAGGGATTTTCTGAGTTTCGACCAAGAATCTAACCTAAAAGACCTATCCTAGGGGCCTAAGGGGCTAATCAAAGATAAGCCTTGCCTACGTTATACACGTAGAGACCATGTAGTTAAATTGACTTGACTTATTAAAGATGAGATATTAATAGTTGATACAATGTCAGTTTTATTATGACAGACTCCTAAAGGACTAACCAAGGTTTTTCAGGGGCTGATCAAAGATAAGCCTTACCTACATTCAAGCTTAGAGACCTGTAGTTCAACAAGGTACTATTCTTGGATTTTTGATGTTTGACCTTCTTAGGGTTTTTTATGTGTTTTGGATGTTTTTTGGATTTTGATGGATTTTTGAATGTTTTTGGATTTTTTGCATGATCCTTATGAGTGTATGGATATGTGATGATTTTAGTGATCTATTTTGAGATTTTGTTGAAAGCTAAGCTAGGATTGATTGATCTAATGGTTTAATGATGATAACATTTTTAAGGATACACAACAATGTAAGGATAGTGTTAAGAAACATGAGGATTGGGAAGGATATCTTGAGATGATGATGGATTGATTGGATAAGATTGATCAAGATTTTGAAGCTTTCTTTGAAACAAAGTTTGTTGGAATAAGTTGGTGTGACGTTGAAGTGCAAGGTAGATTCAACTGATATGGATTGTTTGGATTGATGTTTGATAACTTAGGATAAAGCTTGTTAAGGAACATCTTCTCATCAAAATGTACCATATGAGGCCTTGATAAAAGAAGGAATCTTGAGAAAATAATTGGTTAAGGAACCAAATTATTAGATGCATTCCTTAATTTTTTGTAGATTTAGTTATTCAAATTGAGCAAGAAGTGAAGAAAATTGATGCTCAGATAAAATATTTTTGGTCTCTTGTGGGAAAATTTTGAAAGAAGTAATGAAGTCTAAAGTAGATACTTCCAAAAAAAAAATGACCAATTTCTAAAGCAAAAATAGAAGTTTCTTATTAACAAAGATCCCATAAGTCAATTATATTTAGATTGCATGAATGAGGCTACTCAAATTTTGGTAAAAGTGAAGAACTTGTTTGGGTAGTAGGCTACGTAAATGGCTCTCCACCATCAACTAATCGATCAATAGGATGTTTAGTACTACAAGATTAGAGCCAACACTAGAACACTACAATGGGAAGGGATGTTTCCATTGACATTAGAGCCTTTTCATGCACACAATTCATCTCAGATGATGAATTTTTAAATTCAAGAGAGATTAAATATTTTTTCATAAGGTCAACAAGAGAAGAATTTCATAAAACACTTGATCAGGAAAAGGCAAGAGTTCCTAGAGAGCAATATGAAGAGGTGACAAAGAAAGTGTTGGAATAAATTAATTTTGATGCCAAGAATAATACCCCAGAAGAGTGGAGGAAGATGGTTAGAGATAGTGAATTTCTATTGCTCCTTGAGTGGGACATTGCATCAATACTAATATTTGACACCATCAGGCAACAAGATGAAGAGGCTTTCTATTTAGAAGAATAGGCTTAGGTGGTATTTTTAGGATCAAGGTTCAACACTAATTGGGAAACCCAAGTACAATATGGGCCCTTACCCTCAATACCTACAAGAATCAAGTTGCAGACAAAACACACAATGTGAGGGGAGGCTTGGTGATAAATAGAGTATCAGACACCACTACCCTAGAAGTTGCTTCCTTATTAGATTATATTGCTAAGTTCAATGAGGCCACTACCAAGAAACTATAGAGTGATTATGACAAGTTGTTGAAAGACCATATAACACTTACTGCAAAGTATAACAAATTGAAGATGAGGGAGGCCCAAGAAACCTCTACTCAAACTGGCACACAAGAAAAAATCTCTTCTACAACAACACCTGCAAAGGATTTGGTCAAAGAAAATGAAGAGCTTAAAGATATTATTAAGGGGTTGGAGCAACAGGTAAAGGATTATTAGAAAATCTAGCATGAGGAGATGTTTCATATTGTATCCAATGTTTTAGGACATGTAATGTCCAAAAAAATGAATAGAGTTGTAGAATCTTATAGGGATTACAAGAATCTCAAAGATGCTATTGTTAGGGTAGCCATAGACTAGGAGATACTCAATGGTATCATGGATGAATGAGTCCCAAAGATTACAACTTTATAGGGCATGTATAGGGGATTTGCACATGAAAATAATCCACCTACTAGTATTTTTCCCACATTCAATATAGCTAAATTAGCAAGCAAAATGCAGGCATATATTGCCACCCTTAAAAAGGAAAAAAATAGGCTTAAACATTTTGAAAATATTGAGATTAATATTATTCCTAATATTGTCAATGAGAGTGGTGAGATGGAATTCTTGGAGTGGAAATCTCAATTTAAGGCACTAGTTCCCACTTTTTCTTTCTTTATTTGTGATGACAATAAGCTGGACATAAGTTTGCTTGAAACTTTCTTGGACAAGTTAATTGGTACATATCAAGCATTAAAGGCTTCCAACAAGGAAACCAATGTGATCATGGATGCAAGATATGCGTGTTATATATCTAACATTGACCAAATCCATGTCTTCCAATAGCCTCCAAAGAGAATGTATATTGCATGGGATGAAAATTATAATCAGTTGCTTGGGATATGATCCATTTCTCCACCCAAATCAAAGTCATAAAGAAATCTAGTTCATATGGTAACTTGACATTCATATATCTCCATCCATCACTATAGTTTTACAACTTTTTTTTCCTTTTGTGGTCTACTCAACATCTCCTCCAACAATTCTCTAAGGTAATATGCTCTCAAATCGAATAAAAAATGCCTTAATGAGAAATCATTTACCTTATCATCATTGTTGCAACATAAAATATCTTCTTCTACAGTGCAAACTATAAGGAAAATCAGATGCGGAAAAAAAATCTCCTAATGTAAATACCTCAAGAAAGAATGTAGATACACTTTAAAATTTACAATTATAGTCCAATTGGTGCAGGAGCACCTAGGAAACACTAGGCATTTAAGCAGTCTAGATGAATTTTGTTTTGAAGTGTTATTTTGAAGGTCATGTTGACCATTTAGATAGAATTTGAGGTTTATGAATA
>VDFB02281492.1:842549606-842630148 GCA_007258455.2 Sequoia sempervirens | reverse complement strand
CTAAAAAAAAAATTAAAAAATACCTATTATTATAGAAGAATTTTTTGAATTAAAAAATAAAAAACTATAAACTACAACACATATAGATATACAAGTTCAAATTGGGACAACAATTACACAACTATGCAACAACATTGCAATCTAAAACCATGATTCTTCAATTCCAAGGATCATGTAGAATCTAATTTTATTTACCATGAACCTTCATAAACTCGAAAAAATTAAAAATATGAGAATAATGCTATTCCATATACCTCTTTTGGCTAAATGCTCATTTTTTGAATGAGCTCTTATTCCATTTTTTTATAAATATGGTTTCAAACCTCAAAGATTTTGAGATGTAACTCCTACTTGGAAATCCAATTTGGATTCTCTAGAATATTCCCTCAAAATCTAATGCTCAAGACATGAATTTTGAAATATTAACTAAAAATTTTAGGTTGTCTATGTAGTCTCAAGTTGGTCCTCCATTTAATTTATAAATGCTCCACCATTTCCAATGTCCAAAATCATCAAAATGGATTTAAAATATTTCTCTACTCACCTACATGTATGCATGCATGAGTGAAATCTATAACCACTAGCCATCAGTACATACATAACTTGCACAATCATCTCTTTCATAACTCTTGTAAAAATGGCAAATAAGATTCCCAAATTCAAAATTGATGATCCACCAATTTCCAACACCCCATACCATTTTTTTGGAAACAAAATATTAAATTTAAATGATATTTCCCATGTGGTAATTGTAATTGAGCTCTTGGTTACTTATGGTAATAGTGAAACCTGATTTGCTAGCCCCCATAGTAACAATAAAAAATATTTACCAGACTTGAAAAACACCAAAATTAAACAAAAGCATAGAAAACACTATAAATATTTTTGGGTGATATAGGATTGCCCCTACGCCCCAAGATGCTTCTACATGAATCTAGGAAGTCTTTATCCACCTACTCTATTTTATAGATGAAAATCACAATAGGAATAATTTATTCTAGTTAATAATCCATAATAGCACAAAATATTGTTGAATTGTATTATGTGTCTTTCATATTCTACTTATGAACATGTGGGTTTAAAATTTGGTATTTAAGAATCCATTTATTGTCTTGCTAATTGTTAAAATGATGTAAACAAGCGACATTTCAGGAACGTATATAATTATGCCATGACATCTAAAATGCAACCTCTTCTTATCTAGATAGAGCTCAAAGAAGAAGAGATGACCACTCTCTCATAATGTGGCCCTATTTTTAATATATTTGAGTATAGATGATTGTATTTACTAATTTAAGACACAACATAACTCATATGTTATTTTGTATGGAGTTTCTTAAAATAGAATAAAGGTACTAAACGAGAAAATATCTCAACAATCATTTCACATTGTTCAATACATAAATCAAAAGACTCATGTTTTATCAATACACCACTCATACGTAGTGTATATAGACCCACAATACATTGAGAAAATATAAAAGACATCAACAAAGAAAAAGAAGCAAAAAAAGACAAAATTTGGAATCTCAAAAGTCACTTTAGTAGAAAATTATATAGTTCCACAGAAAAATATGCACATCCACCAACACATTGTACATTTGTACAACAACCCTTCAAGACCAATACCTTTCTCGTATGAACTTGAATCATGATGTCATTTTTAAAACATTACATAAAATACCAAAAATAATTTGAATATACAATAATCCAATTTTTAAGTCCATTTAACTTTTTTTAATAGCCTACATCAAAACTACATTAATAATTTACAAATTATAAAACTAAATCCATTTATGAATCTACATTTATTTAATCAAACTAAATTGCAGATATTAATTTTTTTTTTTTTTTTTAAATTATAATAATAATATTTACATTAATGCAATTTCGATGAGAATGTTTACAAAGACATCATGAAAATAATCCCCTACCGACCATGGGTGACCACCAAATCTAGAATGCAAAGGTCAAATTACACTTCACACCTTAGAGCAAATGTCAATATCATAACCTAAAAACACAATGGATTTTATTATCTAATAATACACGTCTCTTAGAATTCCATTTCAATAGTTCAACACATGAATTATCAATGAGTGTGTTACTCGTGGGATTCAAAGAATAAAATGAAAAGCTTCTTATAAAGTTAGGAATTCAATTATCATATTTGAGATTCTTCTCAAATAAAATCCCATCATTTTGTGATTGGCTGGATTTTTCATAGGAATATGTAAAAAAATTTTTGGCTTGATATGAGAGTTTGTGATATACAAGTATCCTTGAGCCCTTTTCTAGGTTATAACGTGGCCCATGGTTGGGACTTTGATTCGTTTTTCCTTACAAATAGGGCCTACATTTGCCCTTTTTAGCTGTCCAAAATCTACCCTACTTTCTCATATAATTTTTTTCAAATTTATATTTTGTGATATGACATATGTATATTTCACAATTTACCAAAAAAAAAAAAAATTCAAATTTTAAAATGTACATTTCAAATTGGGACCAACTTAATCTAATCATTATGTATCATTTAAAGTCTAATATGTTTTCCTTCTTATCTTGAAAATTGGATCATGGGTCTAATTCTAGCTCATTTTAAAGCATTTGAACATCAATCTAACACCTAGATATATAATGCACATTTCAAACACCCATTTACATAATTAGAGCATCATTATTTTATTACTTATTTACATCAACAACTAGGGCATCCTTTACATGTTTTCCTATTATCTTCTTAAATATTATTAAATTGGTATCCTAGGGGTTTGATTGAAGGAGAATCAATCATTGCTTATTAAACCTTGGAATGTTGTTCCTAAACATCGCTAGTTACCTAAACCATATCACATGCATCAAGATGAATTAAATAATTCACATTGAAATTTATAATAGATCACCTCTGTGCACCAAAATTAAAATTTGGTAACCTAAGTAAAATTTGCAATTGCTTAGATCTCTTTAATCATTGCAAAAATAATCAAGAACAACAATTAATGAGTTTCTAGATTACAATGCATTTTTTGATCAAGCATGATATGTCTACATACTGAGAAATGACCTACAACACCTATCACAACATACTTGCATTATGTTTCTAACTAAGCACATTTATTTATGTAATTAGTCTTTGCATTTAGTTTAGTATGTTACTCTAAATATTTTATATCTTAATTGATTAATCCTAGGGTAATTATTGTTAGGCATTTCAATCTAGGATTTTGTATATAAGATTTAATTCTCTTTTATGTTTAGTGAACCCGATCCAAATCCTACATCCCTTAAGGATTTTCCTTTAGAACTTTTCTTCTAGTTTAATTATTGATTATAACTCTAAGATTCATATTCCTCTTTTATATTTATCATTCTTTATCTTTCCAAGATTATTTATACCAATATCCAACAAAAATCTTACTTTTACTTTAAGTATATGTACTTGCTAAAATTATTGTATGATATATCACTTATTGATTTGAAGATTCACATTGGTTCCATGAATAATAATGAGTAATCTAATTTTGATCATGATATACATGTCAGTAAGAAAAAGATTTCCACCATCTCATAAATAATTTTCCAATAAATTGTCAATGTTACTTCTCCCATAGAATGAACTAAAAATATTCAAAATTTATTTATTGGTGGATAATTCTATTTTAAATTATTCAAGGCATTAGCACTAACCTTAACTGCTCTATTTCCTTGCATAGTGCATATCCTCCCTATACAACCCAATCCTACCCCATTGCTTTCAATGCTTGCACATTGGAAGTCCCTCATATCTCATCATCTTATGTTGTGTATCCTTATTTTTTATGCATGATGCATCCCTTTCAACATTCATAGTTTCATCCCTTTCTCTCATCCTACTTGTATTCCATATTTTTCTTTGAATTCTAGTTTTTCTACCCTTTCTCTCTATACCCCTCACTCCCTTTACAACTCATCTATTGTTTCCAATGTTCAACTACCATTATTCCTACTATCAGGTCCTTGATGTATTATGATTTTTGATAGAGTATGCAAAAATATTATAAAAAATCATAGAGCATAAAATATAGATGATTAAGATGAAATATGAAGTACCTAACTTGCTTTCAAGATTATAACTTACCCTTTACTAGTGAATTTTATTGTCCCTTGTCTCGAGATGTATACTATAAAATTTGATCCTTATACATGTATATCTCGAATCATCTAAAGCCATATCAATAGATTTATGTATGAAGATATTTATTGGTCAAGCTATCCCCACACGCACTAAAGGATTGGTTCTTTACATTATCTATTGAAACTATTCATTTTCTATTAAAATAATATTTTTATTTACTCACACAATTTAAATCCTCTAATTATTTCACACTAGATTTTTATCCCCCCATGTGCTTAGAGATAATTATGCACCTATTTTCCTAAATTATGTATTTTGCGGCCCATTTTATCATTTATCAAAAAATCAAATGTACAAAACCCAAGTATACATTTAATATTTTTCCCCCGACATTTCAGATCCTGAAAAAGTGGACCTAGACAAGGGTGCCCTTGGTACCCTTGTCTTCTTAAAATGACCCCAAATTTAAATATGTCAGAGTTGGTAATTATTATTTAAAATTCAAATCCTAAATGTCAACTATCAGAATTTAATTTTTAGGAAATTAGAAGAATTGCATATAAATTCATAGTATTTTCACCATTTTAATCCTAATGAGAAATTATTGAGAAAATTGAAGATCCTAAAATTAGTCAAGAGTGGAATTATCAAGATTATTGCAACATTTTATCATCCAAAAATCATGTTATATCTTATGCAAGTTTATATGTTCATGTTTACATGTATTTTGTTTATGTGTACTAACACTTGTAGGTGATCAAATCACATCAAATAAAATTGCAATCAAGCCTTGAAGGTGATGTGCCTGACTTTAATCCCTCAAGGAGATCATATCTAAGTGATGAATTGCAATGAGTTTTTGATTCATCATTCATTTATCATTTAGCCTATATCCCTCAAAAGGATAAGTTATCTTTATCATTGTAGTGTAGAAAATTGTAAACCTTTACAATTTCACACTATGTTTAGGTCCCTTAATTTATTGCACTTAATTAAGCTTCTAATTTACCAAATTAAACATTCCAAAGCCTTCTTATTACCATTTTCTGAAAGGAGAACCAACATTAAATAAATGCATTTAATATTTAAATGATCATGGAATGTGTATGTCCTAGAAATAACATTCAAAATTCAAATTTTAAGTGTCGGCTTTTGGAATCTATTTTTTGGGAAATTGGATAAACACCTATAAATACATAGTATTTTGACCATTTTAAATCTAACACACACCTTCTAAGCATTCAAGAGAAGATATTATTGTGAAGAGCATTCAAGAGTAGCATCATCAGTCATTATCAACACCAATCAAGATACTAACATCATATCAAAGTTTATGTGTTCATGTTGTCTTGTGAAGGCTAACAAGCATTGTAGGTCTTCATATTTTCAAGAGTTCAAGAATGAAAGAAAATCAAGCAAACAAGATTCAATTCCCTTGAAGTGATGTGTATGTCTTTAGTCCTTCAAGGAAGAAATTCAAGGGTGGAAAGTTGCAATAAATGTTCATTCATCATTTCCTTCCCTTTCATTATCTTTTTATGAAGGTTTAAGTACCAAATTGGGGTTTGACCAAGGCGAACCCCCATACAAACAAACAAAAAAAAATTCCCTCTTTGTGTATGTGTAGATTATAGGTTGAAGAAGCATTGAAGAGATCTTGAAGATAAATTTTTATTTTTTGCATTTGTTGTCATCATTATTTCCAAGACATGAAAAGTAAGTTATAGAATTCATTTTTGACATTCTAACAATTTTGTAGGTGGAAAACAGTGTTATAGATCTAGCTCTCGAGGATTGTAAAAGTTCTTTTGGAAGACCTAACAAGGACAAATTCACTTAGGGGTGAATCAATCCTCATACACATGTTGGAATGAACTTTTGGTGATAGGTACATGCCCTTTGATATTTCCCAGATCTACCTGAAAAGTGTTATATTTTTCTTATCTTCGGGAATCTACATTTTACATATTAGGTCATATAGTTTCATTAGTTTAATCATTCTAAATGATTTACAATTAATTTATAAGACTGAAAAGGATTAGATGCATGTTTTATTGACTCACCTTGGAGGTTGAAAGTAAATTTATGTGCCTTGTTGATTTGCATCCCAATGAAATCATAGAAATTTTGGAATTAACCTTAGGTTTTGGAAACTAAACTTAGGTTCTCTTTCCCAACATTTTTACACATTGAACTCATTATTTTTTCCTTTGTGGAGGTAGAAATTTCAACATAGGATTTGATTGACGCAAGCTCCTATATGGCACAACCCTTCCTCTCCTTTTGAATGTGTAGGTTACAAGTTTGAAGAGGATTGGAAGAGGATTGAAGACAAGTTTCTCATTTATGCATTCAAGTCCTACAACTTGAAAAGATATAGAAACTCAATTATCTCAATAATAGATGAAGATCCGACAACAAGATCTAGAAGCAAGAAGCCATAGAATTGGGACCTGAATCCTATGAAGTTAAATTTTGGTTTCAGATCCCAAGTCTAAGATTCCCTTAGCACTCTTGTCAACTCAAATCAAGCTCGAATTCATATCACGTGTACATATATCTAATCTATTCATTTTTTGTCATTAAATTTGGTTATCAGTTTCTAGATTGTCTGTAATCATATCAGAACAATGCATTTTCATAATTAGCTAGTTGCATCATTATATTTCATCACAAATCCATTTCCAAATCTTCCTCTCATACAAAAAGGGAATTATAGATTAAGGATTGGCTGACCCACCTTAGTTGCAAGTTATTATTATACCCTTCCCAATCTCATTTCTAATATTTTGTAAGTGAAAAGTAATTAATCCTAGTTAAATCTAGGATCACTTTTCTTATGAAACATTTTGGTGAACCCAACATATCTTAGACTTGATTTTTTTTTAAATTTTCATTGCATAAAATTTGAAAATTGAATTCAAAACTTAGGCTATTTGAAAATATTGTTGATAATTTTCATTTATTTTCAAAAACTATCTCTTTTCATTATTTTTTCATCATAAAAATTAAAAAATGATTGGAATTAAATTGCAAAAAAATATTTGATTTTCATTATCTAGGGCTTAGATCTGAATTGTTTTCATTGAGAGAATTAGTTGAAAAATTATCCTATCATTTGTGCATGCATATTTTAGTGAAAACATTGAAAAAGTGACAAAATTGCATAGTTTTTTCATTTCAAAAGATAAAAAATAATTGCTTTTTTTATTTTAAAAAAAAAAAGTTAATCACAATATTTAATTTCTAGAAATCATTATTTAAGCATATTCAATTGTCCCAAAAATATCCAAAATTGTATGCATACATGTGCTTCATATAGAGAAGTTAGGTTTTGGTGCATTTCCAAAAATCTATTCACTTCCAAACTTGAACCTCTAAAGTAAGGACCCTCAAACATTATAGATGATTACTAGATTTTGAATTTGTTAAAATTATCTCTTTGGTCCAGGGAACTTGGCATTCTTGTCTAGCCAATTTGAGCCTATATTTTATGTGCAAAACCTTGCCTCTAGTCTCTACCCACATCTAGTCTTAGTTTCTAAATATCAATCCTAAAACTGGTTGGTTTTGCTAAGCAATGCTAGCTTGATCCATATAACATAACATAATGTTTTTATTACAAAAATATTGAGTTGTCATAATTCATGTTCTATTGTTATATCTTGTTAAGAAATTCAAAGAATTTTTGTTACAAGCATGTGAAAATAAGTTTCTCTCTCCTCTTTTGTTATTTCTCATTGATCCCTCTCCCACTACCTCTCCTAATTGTGAGGATATATTGGTGCAAGAGAATGAAATCATTGACAACCATGATAATCATTTTTTTCTCTTTTCCCAATATCTCACCTACTTGTGAAGAAGGTATCTTGGTGTTAGAAGATCCAATCATTGAGCATCATGAGAATATTGTTTGTTTTTCTTTCAATACCTCTTCTAATTGGGAAGATATTATGGCACAAGAGGATGAAATCATGAATACATTTATTTCAAAAGACAATAAGATGGATTACATAGATGAAGATGCTATTTTTTTAGATCCCCCATTGATAGAAGATCATCAACAAATAGTTAACTCCTTTGAGATTATGAAAACATAATTAAAATTTAGATCTCCTTTAATTATTGGACCTCCTATAACTCCTTTAATTATTAGACCTCCTAAATCACCTCTCATTAGAGACCTCTAAAACCTCATGACCATATCCTAATTTTGTAAAACAACTCACTAGTAATCATGTGTTGTAGTAATCAAGTTATCACATAGTTTCTCACACATATAACACAAAATAATAAGCAAGAAAAACAAACACCAGTATCCATCCCATTACCTAAAACATACCTTCCACCCCCACCTAATCCTCCTCAACATAGTGGTAAGGAATATGATCTTGTTGAGAAACTTCATAATAATTAAACAAATATTTCCTTTTGGGACTTAATTCATACCATAGGATGCTTCAAGAGGCTTTGCAGAAGATTGATGTCTTAACTTCTGTCAAACTGAATGATGTAGCTACCTTGTTTGATTGTATGCAAGTGATAGAGTTGGGTATTACATTACCTCAACATGAATTATCCTCACTTGATATCCAAAATAAAAATGAATTTTTAATGATAATGTTGGTCATTAATAAAGTTGGGGTTAGGCATACTCTCATTGATAATGGATTAGGTCTTAATGTTTGTAGAATTAATCTTCTAGATAATTTTTTTATGGATAAGAATCTTATAGAACCTAATGATCTTTCAATTCATGGCTTTGATAATTTTAGTAAGTAACAATTAGGGATGATCACAATACCCATGAAGGCAAGACCTGTAATTTTTCTTACCCTTGTCCATATCATGTTGGGACCTCTTTCATACAATCTTCTCCTAGGTAGACCATGGATTCATGCTATGAAGGGAGCCCCATCTACTCTTCACCATGAGATGAAGTATGTGTTAGATTAATCATGCATTAAATAATAATTAATTAATATTTAATTGATTATTAGTCTAATTTATTCTCATGCACTTAAGCTAAACTTAGGAGTGATTCTCAATGTTAACTAGAGAACTATTATTAGATCATTCTTTCTCATTGTATGAGATGTGGACAATTGTCATGATCTAATCCCTTTATCATTTAGGGCTTCTCCTATATAGCATTCAACCCTCATTGCATTATTATACATTTGATGCCTTTGATAGAACTCTCAATGGCACAGCCATGGTAGGAGGGTCCTCAAAGATAACTATCTGGTCCGTGTAGCAAGAGTAACACAACAAAAGCAACACAAAATATGGAGGCAGTGCAGATGCAAATATTCTCATTAACAAAAATCTCTGTTATAATTGGTCGACAACATCCGGGCTTACAGATTCGGCTCACAGGCTTGATATAACATGTTGAAAAATACAACATTCTAATATGCTCTTATATGCTAGCTGAAATCTTACGAATCTAACTCAAGACTTATCTACTCATTATTCGTTTCTTTCCTAATGATCTATTACAAGCTTTATATCACATCCGCGGGTCTAGAAATATCCGCGTTGACCAAAGATTATTACAATCTCCAATGAAATAAAATGTAATGTGTGCATGAACAGGTTAGCCTCCCATTTGAATTACTCCTTGGTGAATGCATAAGATGAAGTCTGGATCTATAATTAAGGTCGGGGACACTCCATGAAACATTTAAAATCACACCATTAATATCCACAAGTTACAGGAATGTTCCACCAGTGATCAAACTAGTTGCTAACTTTGAAAATTATTTCGGTGTTGATTCAAGAAACTTCCATAAAATCCAAAAGCAATAACTTACCGAAAAAAGATCCAATCATGCTCAAATATTGGAATAAAGAAAATGAACATGTCTACAATGTACACAAAGATCCATAGGGTTTGGTGAGCAAATATGATAAGTCCACCAACATGAACTGAGCAAAGAACTGAACAAGAACAAAATAACTGAAAGGAAAATATTTTTGGTTGATGCAAGATTTCCAAGAAGCAAGGATGCTCCTGCATCAGACATCCGGGGTTAATGAAAAGTGAATCCCTCACTTTTTTGGGGCTAAAGGAAAACCAAAACGGTCTACCTCAACCTGAGAAATCCAAGAAGAATCCTCCACTGGTCTATCTTTCCATTTCACAAGATATTTTTTGTATTGTCTTCCATGAGTTTTCCTCCCATCTCTGATATCCAGAATCTCTTCAATCTCATCTGATTTCTACTTAGGAAACTGATTCTCCAATCTTACTTCACTATCTTCACTGAATTCTACTTCATGGTACTGATATAGATTTGCATTGTTGAATATAGGTGATATACTCATGCCATCTGGTAACTCTACTTCATATGCATTTCCTGAATCAAATTTATTCACAATCCTATAGGGTCTAAAGTTCCTCATCTTCAGCTTATTGTATGTTCCAACGGGGAATATTTCCTTCCTCAAATACACCATCACTTCATCTCTGAATTCAAACTCCTTATGTCTCCTCTTTTCATCTAATTTCTCCTTATACTTCCAGTTATATCTTCCAACTGTTCCTTCACTTGAGTATGCACTTTCTTCATATGTTCTACAAATTCTTCTACTTCTACACTCCTTTTATCTTCCATACTGATGTCTCTTAATTTCGATATACCTCTAGGATGAACTCTAGTAACAATCTCAAAAGGTGTCTTTCCGGTACTTCTATTCACTGAATTATTGTAAGAAAATTTTGCTTGTGCAAGGACTAAATCCCAAATTCCAATTTTCTCTCCAACCAAACATCTCAACAAATTCCCCAAAATCCTATTTACTACCTCTGTCTATCCATTAGTCTGTGGGTGAAAATTAGAACTAAACTTCAAATTTGTCTCTAACTTCTTGCAAAGTGTCCTCCAAAAGTAACCGACAAACTTTGTATTCATGTCTGAAACTATACTCCTAGGTAACCCATGCAATTTGACCACTTCCTTGAAAAACAAGTCTGCTACGTGTATTGCATTTGTTGTCTTCTTACAAGGTATGAAATGTGCCATTTTAGAAAATCTATCCACCACCACAAATATAGAATCATTACCTCTTTGTGTCTTTGGAAAACCAAGTATGAAATCCATGCTGATATCCTCCCAAGGTCTCTCTGGAACTGTCAAAGGCTTATACAGTCCAACATTCTAACTATTCCCTTTTGCAACTTGACAAACTCTGCAACTTTGCATAAATTTCTTGACATCCTTATAAATCTATGGCCAAAAGTAATTCTCACTTACCAATGCTACTATTTTATCAATTCCAAATTGTCCTAGCAATCATCCACCATGATTTTCTTTCACCAAGTTATCCCTTATTGAACTTTGGGGTATACACAACTAATTTCTTCTAAACAAAATATCCTCTTGAATGAAATAATCCAACCACTGACTCCTATCCCTTGAAACTGGTTCTTTACAAGCTCTCCAAGGTTCTACAAAATTCAAGTCTCCTTCATACAAATTCTTCAATTCATCAAAGCCTAATACTTCCACTCTCATCTTTGTCCATAAATTCCTTCTCCTACTCAAATCATTAACAACTCTTTGAATTTCCACTCCTATTCTTCAAAACAAAAGTATAACTCTGCAATAATTCTACCCATCTCATATGTCTCTGAATCAATTTACCTTGATTGTTCAATTATTGCAAAGCCTGATGATCTGTATACAACACAAACTCCTTAGGCAACAAGTAATGTCTCCACTTATTCAAGGCTTGAACTATGGCATAAAACTCCTTATCATACATTGAATATCTTCTCCTAGCATCATTCAATTTCTCACTGAAACAAGCTACTAGTCTCCCTTCTTGACTCAACACCGCTCTAATTACATTTCCACTTGCATCACAGTCTACTTGAAATACCTTATTGAAATATGGTAAATCCAACTCAAAACTTTAATCTACTCTAGACATCCAACCAAAATCCTTCTTATCTCCTCTCATTGTTTTTGTCATAGGACTGCAAATAGAACTAAAATTCCTAATAAACTTTTAGTAGAAACTAGCCAATCCATGAAATGATCTTACCTCTCCAATGCTATCTAGTGTAGGCCACTCAATAATTGCTCTTATCTTCTCAGGATCCATCTTCAATCCATCCACAGATATCACAAATCCTAGATATACCAATTCTTCCTTCATGAAACTACACTTCTTAATGTTTATCAACAACTGCTCCTCTTCTCTCAGCCTCTACAAAACTTGTCTTATATGCAACAAATTTTCTTCTCTACTCTTACTAAAAATCAATATGTCATCCAAGTAAACAATCACAAACTTACCCAAGAATTTATTCAATACTTCATTCATTAGCCTCATGAAAGTACTCAGTGCATTTGTCAATCCAAAAGGCATCACCAACCACTCATACAATCCTTCATTTGTCTTAAATGTTGTCTTCCACTCATCCCCTTCTCTGATTCTGATATGATGATATCCACTCTTCAAATCTATCTTTGTAAAGTATTTAGCTCCACTCAAAAAATCCATAATGTCATCCATCCTGGGGCAAAGGAAACCTATACTTCACCTTGATTTTTTTTATGGCTTTAGAATCTATACATATCCTCCATTCTCCATCTTTCTTAGGTGCTAACATAGTAGGTATTGCACATGGACTTAAGCTTTCTCTGATCAAACCCTTTCTCAACAATTCTTGCACTTGTCTATTCAACTCCTCATTCTCCATAGGTGTCATTCATTGTGTTGCTTTATTAGGTAAACTAGCTCTAGGAATCAGATCCATACAATGACTAAGGCACCTCATAGGTGGTAATCCATTAGGTACATTATCTGAAATGATCTCTTCAAACTCTGGAAACAACTTCTTTATCTCATCTAGTTGTTCTACATGCTTCAAGTCTTCAGCATTCTTAGGAACCAAGGCATAACACAAGTTATCATGTCTCAATCCATGCAAGAATCTCCTTCCATCAACCAAACAAACTCTAGCACTCATACAAACCTCAACTTTAGGAACATCTTCCAAGGGTAAAAAAGTTTGCTTCATCCCATTAGAAATAATGGTAAATGTATTCCTCTTTAAATCATATATAGCCTGTCTATCAAACTACTAAGGTCTTCCAACAAAACATGGCATACATCCATAGGAATGATATCACACAAAACTTCATCATAGTAGTTTCATATCTTCAATTTCACCAAACATTTTTCACTTACTAGTATCTTATGCTCATCTTGGATCCATGCTATCTGATAGGGATTCAGGTGTTTCAACCTTTCCAGCTTCAATTTGGTCACCATTTCTTTAGAAACCAAGTTCTCTGAGCTTCCACTATCAACAATCACTTTGCAACATTTACCAACTACCTTGCATCTGGTCCGAAACAAATTCTTTCTCTGCAATAGTTCCTGCTCTACCTCACTTTGATATAATACTCTTCTATTCACCAACACTTCTCCATCTTCCAGTTTATTAGATGATCCAATATGATATTCCTCAACAAAGGTTATTCTTCTATTGTTTTTTGTCTTTCTACTTGTCTCTCCCTAATTGCATTCAAATACTCTATGTCCTTCTCCACCACACTTAAAACAAGTTCCCTTGAATACTCTTTTCTCCTATCCTTTGTCATCTTTTCTATAACCCTCATTTCGGTAACCACCATATCCCCCTCTTCTATAAGAGTTTCCATCACTTCTATGATATGAACCATGATTCTTACTAACTTCCTTGTCTTTATTCTGATCTGAAAAAGTTCCTCTTCCTCCTCCAGTAAAACTTCTTCCTCTTTGAAATCTTACACCTCTTCCTCTTTGTCTCTACTCATTTCTTGTATTCAACTTATCTTCTACTTTTAGGGCACATTGATATGCTTCTTCCACACTCAACAAGTTAATCAAACTGATCTCATCCTATATAGATGACCTCAATCCATTCACATATCTGGCTACTTGTTCAATCTCATCCTCTAAATGTCTAGATCTAATATTCAACTTATAGAACTCTTCATTATACTCTGTCACACTTGACTCCTTCTGCTTCAAATTTTGCAACTTTCAGAACAAACTAATTTGATAATCTACAGGTAGAGACTTTTCCTTTAACTTATTCACCATCTGATCCTATGATTTTATCTTCTCCTTTCTTCTTCTTTTCTTATCTGTCTGCAAATGTTCCCACCAAAGGGATGCATTTCCTTTCAACTTTGTACAAGAAAATTTCACCTTCTTATCTTCAGTGGTACCTTCAAAATAAAAATACTTTTCCATCTCTGTTATCCAATCAGGAAATTCCTCTAAATCCAACTTACCTCTATATTCCGATTGATTGAAATGTGGTTTTGTATTCACTCTAGTTATAGCTCTTATGAACCTCTATTCTCCTTGATCAAGGCTAGGTTTCTCTTCTCTTCCTCTTTCTTCCTATACTTCTACCTCTTAATCACTCACATCATCAATTGATTGACCTTTCCTTTAGGTCATTTCAACTGCATCTAATATGGTAGCAATTCCTCTCAACATCTCCATTAAAGATGGGTTTGCATTTCCACGTGCTCCATTTCCTCTAACATTTCTTCTTCCTGCCATCTTTACACAAGTCCTTTGCAACTGCTGGTTGGATCCTCAATCCTCCACCCCACAACAAATCTTCAATAGGACTCCATGAATTTTGATGACCTCTAAAGGATCGAATCTTACTCTGATACCAATCTAGCACAACCATAATAGGAGGGTCCTTAAAGAGAACTATCCAGACTATGCAACAAGAGTAACGCAATGAAAGCAACACAAAATACAGAGGAAAATGCAGATGCAAATACTCTCATTAATAGAAATCTCTATTGCGATCATCTGACAACATCCGGGCTTATAGATTCGACTCACAGGCCTAATATAACATGTTCAAAAATACAATATTCCAATACGCTCCTATATGTGAGACGATATCTTATGAATCTAACCCAAGAATTATCTACTTGTTATTTGATTCTTTCCTAATGATCTATTACAAGCTTTATATCACATCAACATGTCTAGAGACATCTGCGACGGCCAAAGATTATTACAATCTCCAATGAAATAAAATGTAATGTGTGCATGAATAGGTTGGCCTCCCATTTAAATTACTCCTCTATGAATGCATAGGATGAAGTATGGACCTATAATTAAGGTCAGGGACACTCCACAAAAAATTTAAAATCACATCATTAAGATCCACAAGTTACGGGAATGTTCCACTAGTGATTGAACTAGCCGCTAACTTTGAAAATTATTTTGGTGTCAGTTCAAGAAACTACCACAAAATTCAGAAGTGATAACTTGCCAGAAAAAGATCCAATCACACTCAAATCTTGGAATAAGGAAAATGAACATGTCCACAATATACACAAAGATCCATAGAGTCTGGTGAGAAAATATGATGAGTCCACCAACATGAATTGAGCAAAGAACTGAACAAGAACAAAAAAACTAAAAGGAAAATATTTTTGGTTGATGCAAGTTTGCCAAGAACCAAGGATGCTCCTGCATCACTCAACCTTTGAGGACTGTTGTTTTCCTTGAATATTGTTGAGGTTAATTCTATAGCTTTTTCTTGTTGAGGAATATTATATATTATTTTTTGTAGCTCTCTTGCTTGGAAGGTGTCTTTTTCGTTGTTTGATCTTGTGACTCATGTTTAGTGTTTTTCAAGTGAGTGTCCCTTCCATGAAAACAATGAATCCTAGTGATTCTTGCCTCATGTGTGTGAGCCTTATTTTGCACACCATTTTATTTGTAGGTTGTTTCTCCTACATTAACTTCTTGGTTTTACACAATTTCAATGTACCTGACTGGAATCTCCTTTTCCACATTATGGGGGGTTTCTACTATTGGTGTTAATACTTCCTTGGTTTCATTTTTTGAGTGATTTATGTCTCTAGCTCTTGTTCCTATGTACTAGTCAGATGTAGTGGCTAGTTACCCATGTATTTAGGTGAGATGGAGCATTTACCATATGCACATTCTTCGATTCCTATTTTTGGAGGCATCCTTCCATTTTCATTTTCTTAGAAACTATTGGTACCTATATTTTCAAATTGCATCTTGCATGTTGAGTAGTGTCGTTGGGGTCACTCATGCATATTTATGTGTTGTTTGTATCTTCAACTTTTAAATGTTTTCCTTTTTTGCAATCTTATTAGAGTAATCTCATTGGGGACACTCATGTATATTATTGTCTCTTGTTGACATGGATGTTACACACACACACACCAACATGCAAGTAAAATTTTCACAGAGTATCATGGGAACCTACCTTTTTGGAAATACTCCATCGGGAACCTAAATCTAAGGCAAAATCAACTTGATCCCAAGGATTGTTTATGCCAGGTCTTGATGCACTAGGCTCACTTAAGGTTTGTTGTGATTATTTTGTTAACCATGAGGGGTAAACGGTTGTTAAGGATTAGCTGGTATCGTAAAGATAGAAACATAATCTCGGTCTAGTCATTCAATAAATTCATGAAATCAAAGAATTTGCAACAATATTTCATGAAACTCAAATAACTTACATACATTCAAGTAGATATAACATTAAGCATTCAACCATTTCATGGAATTGAAATATTTGTAATTAAACTCCATGCATTTATCATTTTTGGAACATTTTTTGGAATATAAAACATCTATTCTAAATAAAGCATAAAAATTACTAAAAAGTAAAATTTCTCCTAGGTATTATCCACACATGCTTCAATAAATAACCAAACTAGAGAAAACCATTGCATACATCACTAGATTGCTTCATAGCTAGGTAGAGAATGATGCAAGAGTTTAAAGAAAGGGGGATCATTTGCCACTGGATAGTGTCAGTATGCAACCTTAAATGGTGTAGAAAATAGTCTTGTCTGATAGGAACAAACAATCAACTACATAAGATTTCATATCAGGAAATAGCTTTGAAATTGGCTCTAATATTAGTCAACTTCTAATGAATTGTACAAGTTTTTAGTATGTAATGGAACAAAAAATAGGAAAAAGAATAAAACTTGAAAAAGTTTTGTTTCTCTGACATCCACAAATTATGAACTTAAAATAAAATGATACATCTCCCAATTGCTTATAAGAACAAGAAATTCAAGAAATTCAATCAACACATGAGAGGGAATCCAAGGGATGAATCGCTCCAAGGCACATGGCATATGACAACTGGGAAGAGGACTTCTAAATAAGTCAACAAATTTTGACCTTCTTTAGCACTTTGAAACTTTTGGACTTATTTCTTTAAAATTTGATCTAGAAATCAAACCAGATTGAGCAAATTTGTCAAACAAAATGTAGGAACTTCTTTGTTGGATATTCAAGGACATCAAGTGGAACTAGTTATTCAAATCCACCAGCACTTTTGTTCCTACATTCAGGTTTGGTCTGAAGCTAAAACAAATGGAAGTAAAGCATCCTGGAGCTAGGGACCCTTCTTCATTGCATGTGCAGTACTTGGGTCCCCGGTCTCCTGGTTGCCAGCATTTCTTTGTGACAAAAAAATTTATTGCATGAGATTTTAGAGTGCACCACCAAACCTAGTAACATCATCATATCTTCTTGCAACCCAAGTTTTCCTGACTGTTCATACCAAAACATAGTCCAACAACCTATTTCTCCTACACATAAAATTCCATATATCAATCCCTTTTAAAAACATTAATGAAACTCTCATTAATATAAAAACATCATTAATAAATTAATTTCTTAGAGAAATTCATAAATAACATGCTTTTAATGCATTCTCAAGTAGTTATCACTTTAGGTAGGCTACCGAAAATTTTAGGCTTTCAAGAAAAATTAAACAACCAACTTTAACATTTCAACACCAATGCATTTTTTACCCGGTACCCGATATACTTCAGCTTTATCGAAACAAAACTCACCTGGATCTTGGTTATCACTAGAACCTTCGTAGCTCCCAGACCTTTACTCTTGGACCACAACAACCTACCAAACTTCTCTTTAAACATTCCAACCAACCCAGCTTCTCAACATCTGACATATTCAACACTCAGTGCTTTCTTGAATCATGAATTATTTCAAAGATTTCCACTTTAACATTTTCTTTTGGTGATCCTTTGCCAGCCAATGCTTGCCATAAGCATTAATTTTTTAACTTGGGTCCCCAAGCCTTACATTCTTGGGGCATGTTGTGAGACCACACAACAACTTGCAACCAACAAAACCAAATTTGAAAACAACCCTAGAATTGATCACTCGCTATAAATTATAACTTATGCATATTTTTCACAATAACTCCTTACCTTCACCTAAATCCCAACATAAAAATTATAAAACTCTTTCAGAAAGTATCAGTCTATGCATTGATTAATTTCCATCTCTAGAACTTGGTGAAAAAACTAGTTCATATACATTGAGCTACATATTTTAGCAATCCTACAAATCCAACATTAGATAGAGCCTTGTTTCCAGTTAGGCGTCTATAGCCCCAACAAGGTTATCTCTATAATTCCCCCAAAAATACCTCTACTACCAGTCAGGCGTCTATGCCCGATAGATATATTTAGATAGCCTAAAGAGTTGAATTTTATCTTTTAATATTTCTTTTATACTCATTTTTTCATTTGATATTTCTTTGTAAGCTCTTTTGCTTCAACTTGCAGGAAATGAAGCTCACTATTAGGTTGGGAATTACAACATTAGAAAAGGTTAATTTTTTATTTTTCACTAAATGAAAATCCCTTCATCGTTTCACCAATTCCCAAAAGACTCGGTCAATTATTTCTTATATGTGAAACTTTATAGCTAACTATAATTCACTATCTTCCCAAAAAAATAAAAATAAGTTAAAATTTAGTAGCAAGTTACCAAATCACCCAGTTAATTCTAAATTTAGAGACGTTGGTTACCACCCTTCCATTTGAATTTCCATGGCAACCCACAAAAAATAAACTTGGTTGATAATCTTTGATTTTGGCAGCTTTGCACTTGCATTAATGCATCAAACTTGTCATGATTATACTTAAGCTTGATCATCATACCTTTCATTTAATTCACACTCCTTATCACACACGTATGTTTTTCCTCAAATTTTTCCCACATGATCACATGTGCCACCTTACTGGCTTAACCTTCTTTCTAAACAACACAATTGGACAATTCATAATCAATACAACTTGATGAAACAAACTGAAATGAGCACCATTTAATTTTGAAATCTCAATTTTTCTCAATTCATGATCTTCGTACTAACAAAACTCGAAGCACTAAACACTAGTTTCGTGATAATTTATTTGATTTAACTTTTAATTCTAGAGAAAAGTGTACTACTACCACCTCAACTTGCATTCCTAAGATTTTCTATCCAGGCAACTATGTACTACATATTTCTCACGAATTTCTATAAATTCAACACTTTCCTTCAAATTCCTCACTTATATCTTTAATTTCTTCAATTCGATTTAATTTCTTCAATTCTCTCTTCTCTTTGCATGTGATTTCTCGCTTCTAGGTTATGGATACTCACATTTTTCTCACCTGTGTTCATCACTAGACCGGCTTTCTCGACCGAGTTATGACCCAAATGCTTGGAAAAGTGTTCTTCCTCTAAACTCCTTCCACTAAGGCATTCCTACACATGGTCCTCGAGGAGACTTTCATGAACCCCGGGGCCTATTATAGACTGAATTTAGACCTAGCTTCACAATTTGTGGCTTCTATTCTGGACCTTGGCCTCTTGGTAGCTAAAGTTCATTCTATAGTAGTGATGATAGTGCAACCCAACTTCCTGAGGAATTTGGACCATGTTCTTGTTGTTTCTCATCCAACCATGTGAATCCCTTTTTCTAATGCCATTTCACAATTTCTGGAACAAGGGGAACTATTTCCTCTTCTTCCCTTCCTTACTACTCTACATACCCCCAACCTTGAATACCATAAGGACATCTCTTATCTAGGGTATATGCTCCTCATGGATGAAGTAGACCAAATTGATTGAACATGCTACCCAATATTCCAACATGGCTCCTTTGAGAATTTAGCCCTTGTTTTGCTTCTCTTTTTGCTTTCACCTTACAATGATAATTTTGTAATTTCCATGTATATACAAAATTGTAGAGAAGGGGAATTTTCTACTCATGAGTCTCTTTATTCTCAAGAGATCCCCAAGGGACGAACTACCCTAAACTACCTCAAGGAACAAAGTGAGAGTTCTAGAATCCGAAAGAGTAAATTATAGAGGTTTTATGGATAGACTGATAGACTCTCTACCAAAGGATGATAGCACAAAATAAGGACAAAATCATGGTGCACTAGAGTCCCAGAGGTGCATTGGTGTCTTGTATAGACCAAAAAGTGAGAATATCCCAAAAAAGAACTTAGTCACTACTAACAATATGATTGTTAAGAATTCTTAGAATGAGAGAAAGTACTAGAATGTAATAGAATTAGAATGAAGTAAAGTACAAATGATAAATTTAAAGAGAATGAGAGATAGAAGAAGCTCACAAAAACCCAATTAATGGAGCCTCCATCAAATGAATGTCTTGAATACATGCATGCATAAGATCTAGAGAAAATTTTGGGGTTATATAGGGGTTTGCCTCAGTGAAACCCCCATTTTGGTGTTCCCACCTCCACGTACAACCAAATAGATAGATAGAGATAATATATAGAAATTAAATAAATTCAAGAGTGATAAAAGCAATCCCTGCTCGAGGAGGAGAACCCGTGTCACCAAATAGGGATGCAATAGGTAGGGGATGTGTGAAATCCCAAGATGCTCATAAGCATAAGGTAAGAGAAATATTAGTTGCAAGGCTTAAGGAAGCCAAAGAGAGAGGCATAGATAGCTATAAGGGCCAAGAGAGTTGCAAAGAGTGTTGTAAGAGCTTGAGAGTGTTGCTATAGCAATATGTAAAGAGCTAAGAAAGAGAGTAAAGAGGGAAAGCAGAGTGTATGCAAGAGAGAAAGCTCTAGGGATAAGCCAAGAGGAAGAACACCAAAATAGAATAAAAAGATAGCATATAAAGAGAAAAGAGGAGCAAAAAGAAGCTTCTCAAGTGGTTACAAAGTGTCTAGATCAATTGACAAGTGTAAAACATGCTAGGGAATGGTTGTTTGAATGTTGAAACATTATGGGACACTAGCACGATGCGTGAACCAAACATGCTAGGGAATGGTTGCTTGAACGTTAAAACATTATGGGAGACTAGTGCAGTGCACAGACGTCCGTGTGGCACACTAGTGTCTAGACACATGACATTACAAAATGACAAGAACGAGAAAAGCACAAGGTTTGAAGCAAAGCTGACATGCGAAGGCAGCTGCTGAAAAGGGGTCCTAAGCATTTTGAGATGGAAAAAAGGTTGATGCACCTAGGCTAAAATGAACCTACACAAGTGCTAAGGGAGTGTACACCAAAGTGGATACAAGAATGTATGTGAATTTTAAAGTGGTGTAATTTTATGACATTACAAAAATATAATGAATTTTTTTTATTTTCTATACTCAAGCGTGTTTTATTCCAAATGGTTTTAAATTTCCCAATTTTTAGTGCCATGTTTAAGAATTCAATCATCATGTGTTTTAGCTTAAGAAGAATTTGTTAATGTCATGAATAAAACTAGAAATCAAGAAAAACCCTACTAAAGAAAAATAACCTAACTAACTAAAATTTACCCTAATCAAGTATTTAACCCTAATTAAATAATTTACCCTAATTTCTACCACTAACTTCATAATGCTCTTTGTTCGAATCCTAGAAGGTTTATCTTTGAATTCAATTGAATAAACTTGGGATAACCTACTATAATAAGAAATTATTTGAAATTTTCTACGTTTAATAAATGAATATTAGAATGCATACCGCCAATAATTTGACTAAAATGTATGGAAAATACCTCATTAATGGTTGATTACACACACCTTTACCATCTTATCAATCTTGTACCTCCTTCCAGTCCTTGTTCATGGTTATCCATTTCATTTTTCTCTACTCCATGAATGACTATATTTATTTCTTTATTTTCTTCCTCTTCAAGATTTCTTCGGTTCTTTGTCATTTCTTTGACCTTAACATCACTAATTATTTCATTAGTGTTGGATGTTGTGGTTGTGTTGCTGATATGTGGTTGTCATTGATGTTAACAATATCAACATTGATGTATTGAAGGCTATATATGTCGAGGATATTGAGAAAATTGTTAAAGAAAGAGTTGCAGGTTGCCAGTGGAACAATGAAGGTCATGAAGGTGTCTTTCCCAGCACATTGATGACCAATCATTGTGGACTAAATGGTTTATTTCTAAGTGTATCTAGTTTATGCACCAAAATTTTCAGAGGTCTACGTGAAGTCTTGATCATGTTATGAACAATTGTGTTCTGACAGTTTTTCTGTGGTTTCAGTTAGTATTCCTGAGTGAAGTTGATGTGATTCTAGTAATTTATGTTGCTACAAATGTTTTTTAGTTGGTTCTTGTTGCTTGTGGATGCTTCTAGATCATTCTCTATCCTTGTTGCATGTCCGCATTGATTAGTGTGTTTGTGGTCAAAGATTTTTTCTCATGTGTGTTTAGTTTTTCATGTTCTTGTCCAACATGGTGGTTGTAACGTGTTGTGGATCCTTGGAGATTAAAATTTGAATGTTTGGCATGCTCAAGGATGTTTTTTTGGGTCACAACATAATATTGGCTGATGGTGTTTGATTCACATTAAAAAATTACTTGTAAATTTGGGGCCGACATTGAAAATATGTTTTATATTTTTGGAATTCATGATGCAAATATATAAGAGCGATTTTTTGAGAAAGGTGAAGTGTGCGTAAGAGTGTGTGAGAGTAGAGGAAGAGAAAATGTTTGAATAATGATCTAATCTTTCGATTGTAGAGCAGAGTGTGGAGAAGTTTGAATGAAGTGTGAAGGAGTCTTTTTGTGCTTAACTGGAACTATAATTAAGATTTTGGAGAAGCTATTTTCTCATTTCACACCCTATGAATCTAATATGTATTTCTCTTCTTTGGACAGTGAGCCCTCTTGTATTTGAGCAGTGAGCTCTAGGAAGTGTTCCTGAATGCATGTGCATTTCCATTATTCTTTCCTATACTTTTAATAGGGTATAATTTTGTGGACTAACATCCACCATGGTTTTTCCCCTAATAGGGTTTCCATGTAAAAAATCTTGGTGTTCTTTGTGTTTCTGATGTGTTGATTGTTTATGGTTTATTGTTCACACATTAGATCTGAGATTAAGTTAAGTTTGAAAATTTTAAATAATTTGTGACAACTGATTCACCCCACTTTCAGTTGTTTGTCCTTGTTTTTCCAACAATTGGTATTAGAGTAGGCTCCTCTGAAGAAGTTTAAAAGCTTGAGTTAATCTGAGATGGCATCATACCAGAAGGAAAACCCTAGATTTGATGGAACAAACTACTCTCTGCAGAAAGCCAAAATAGAGTGTCATTTGAGGTGTATTGGTGAACCCTTCTGGAAGATTACAAAGAATAGATATACTATTTCTCATAATGGTCCTTCCACTCCTGATGAGATTAAAGAGGCTAAGACTAATATCAAGGCTATTGAAGCTTTGTTGAGTGCTTAGATGGATTCAAAAATGACAAATGTGATAGGTCTGAAGATAGCTCATGAGATTTGGATGAAGCTAGAGAATTTTTATGAAGGAGATGTACATGTGAAGGTCACTAAGCTACAAATTTTGAAAGGAAAGTATGAAGATTTGAAGATGGGTGAAGATGAAAACATTTCTTCCTTTATGCAAAGAGTAAATGAAATTGTGATGGGTATTAGATGTGCCAGTGGTAGTTTGGATGGACAAGAAATTGTAGGTAAAGTGCTTAGATCATTGCCTCCCTCTTACAAGTCAAAGGCTCATGCTATTGAATAGTTTAGATCAATAACAAATGTGACAAGGGATATGCTGATTGGTAAACTTGCTACCTTTGAGTTAAGTGAATTTAGTGATTTTGCTCCTAAGACTAAATCTACGTTTAAGGCTTTTGTATCCAGAAGAAACATGCAAAGATATGATCTAGGAGAAAGTTCTAGAAATACATTCAAGTATGAGGAAGAGATGAAACAACTTGAAGAAGAAGAAAGAGAGGTAGAAGAGTTGGAAGCATTAATTGTGAAGAAAGAAGGTAGAGGAAAAGGCAAGTATAAAGGAAAGTTGCCTATTAAATGTTTCTCTTGCAGTAAAATAGGTCATTTTGCTTCAAGGTATCCTGAAAGAGTTCCTAGGACTAAACCTAACAAACCTAGATTTCAAAAGAAGTGTTATTTTGTTGAAGAAGGTGTGACTGATGAAGAATCTGATAAAGAAAATGGAAATGAAGATGAATGGGTTTTCATTGCTATCAAGGAAAATGGTCCAGTGGCTATTGAATCTTCTAAAGTTGAGAGAGCTCTTGTAGCCCAAATTGAAGAAAAGGATGAGTGGGTTATTGACAATGGATGCTCACATCATATGATTGGTGACAAAATAAAATTTTTAAGTCTAGAGAAATATAATGGTGGGGTTGTAAGATTTGAAGATAACAATACTAGTGTGATCCATGGCAGAGGATCTATTTGTCTTGGTGGTAAACATAACACTGATGATGTCCTTTATGTTGAAGGCTTAAAGCACAACTTGTTGAGTGTTGGATAGATGGTGGAGAAGGGTTATGATCTTCAGTTCAAAGATGGAACATGCAGGATACTTGGAAGTTCTGTAAATATGAATGCTTTAGGTACAAAGACAAGAGGTAATATTTTTCACCCAAGTCTTGGTAATGCAAGTTTTTTAATTGCTCAAGTAGATGAAAGTTGGTTATGTAATAGGAGGCTGTGTCATGTGAATTTTGATAAAATTGTCAAGGTAAGCTCTATTCAAGCAGTAAGGGATCTACCTAAGCTAGTGAAGCCTGCTAATACAATATGCAAGGAATGTCAGATGGGTAAACAAACTAGAGTTTCTTTTCTAAGTAAAAAGCATCATTGTAATGGAATACTAGAGCTGGTGCATACTAATCTATGTGGTCCCTCTAGAATCAAAATTCTACAAGGAGAAAGGTATTTTATGTTGCTTATTGATGATTACTCTAGGATGATATAGGTTGCTTTCTTAAGAGAAAAATGTGAAGCATTAGAGAAGTTCAAAAGTTTCAAAGCTATGGAAGAGAATGAGACAAGTCTGAAGATAAAGTGCCTAAGGTCAGATAGAGGTGGTGAGTTCACCTCCAGGGAGTTCAATTATTTTGTGAAGAGCATGGAATTAAAAGATAGTTATCTACTCCTTGAAACCCTCGACAAAATGGAATTGTAGAGAGAAAGAACAGAAAAATTTTGGATGCTCCTAGAACAATGATGATTGAAGGAAATGTGCCTCACATCTATTGGAGAGAAGTTTTAAACACTATTGTGTACACTTTAAATCGGGTAAATGTTAATGGTATTTCTGGTAAGACTCCTTTTGAGCTATGGTTTGGTTATAAACCTACTGTTAAATATTTTAATATTTTTGGAAGCAAGTGCTACATTAATAGAGATGAGGATATAGGAAAGTTTGATGCAAGGAGCGATGAAGGAATCTTTCTAGGTTACTCTACCAAGAGCAAGGCTTATCGGTGCTATAACAAAAGATTGAGAAAGATGGTTGAAAGTGCAAATGTTAGAGTTGGTGAGGACTCTGCTAGATCATCTAGATAAGTTTTGGATGTTATTTAGATGACCAGCAAGATAGTTCAGACAAAGGGAAGAATGCTCAGACACAGAATCAAGTTCAAGTTGTTCTGGTAAATCAAGAAATTCAAGAAGGAGAGACAAGTGGAAGTGTGGAAGAAAGAACAAAAGAACCAAAAGTGCGAGTAAATCCTAAATCTTTGAAGTATGTGAGATTGAATCATTTAGAGAATCAAATTATAGTAGACAAGAAAAAAGTTGTGCAGACTAGAAGAAGGATTGCAGAAGAGTATTGCCTGATTTCCAAAACTGAGACTAAAAATGTCAATGAAGCTTGCAATGATGAATACTAGATGGGAGCTATGAAGGAAGAACTGATGCAAATTGAAAAGAATGATACATGGATTCTTGTTCCCAGACCTAAAGATAAAAATGTGATTAAATGAACAAGGTGAAGTGGTCTGGAATAAAGCAAGACAGGTCTGTAAAGGGTATTCACAAATGGAAGGTATTGATTTTGAAGAAAGTTTTTCCCCTGTTGCCAGAATTGAAGCTATAAGATTATTTCTTACTTATGTTGCATATAAGAACTATAAAGTCTATCAAATAGATGTAAAGTCAGCTTTTCTAAATAGTGAGTTAGAAGAAGTATATGTTGAACAACTAGATGGGTTTCAACTAACTGACAAGGAAGACATAGTTTTCCGATTGAAGAAAGCTTTGTATGGGCTCAAGCAAGCTCCTAGAGCCTGGTATGCTAGACTGGATAAATACTTACTAAATCTTGGATTCAATAAAGGAGATGTAGATGACAAGAAAAGTACTAGTGGTGGTGCTTTCCTCCTAGGGAAGAAGTTGGTGTCTTGGTTGAGCAAAAAGTAGAATTTCATTTCCCTATCTATTGCTGAGGCAGAGTATATTGTTGTTGCAAATAATTGTACTCAAGTGATGTGGATGAAACAGATGCTGAAAGATATCATAGAAGTATATGATGAACCTATTTCCATATATTGTGACAACTCAAGTGCAATAAACATATTGAAGAATCAAGTTTCACTTTTTGAGGGAGAAAGTGAATGAGAAAGAAGTCAGATTGGAGTATATGCCTACCAAAGAACAGGTTGTAGACATTTTCACCAAGCCATTTCCAAAGGATACTTTTGAGTATCTCAGAGGGATGCTAGGGGTGATTACCCCTCTTGATTTGAACTAGAGATGCATTTACTTGCATCAATCTATATGCTTCAAAGCTATATTCTGATCTAGATTGATGTTTCTATGGATGCTACTCAGGGGGAGTGGTTAGATGTGTAGATATGTGGTTCAAAGCTTGTATGTGGGAAGATAATGTTTATCTTTTCCATTTATGTCAAAGGGGGAGAATATTCATGTGAAAAACTATGAATTATCTTTGGAGAAGAGCCTTGTGGGGTGAATTTCATGTAGAAGAAGTTGAGGTAGAAGATTCAGAAGCTAAGGGGGAGAAAGTTTTGTTTGAGAGTTGCATTGATGGTGTTTTTCACATCATGTGTTGCCATCAATTCCAAAGGGGGAGATTGTTGGATGTTGTGGTTGTGTTGTTGATATGTGGTTGTCATTGATGTCAATACTATCAGCTTTGATGTATTTAAGGTTGTATATGTCGAGGATATTGAAAAAATTATTAAAGAAAGAGTTGTAGGTTGCCAGTGGAATAATGAAGGTCATGAAGGTGTCTTTCTCAATATGTTGAAGATCAATCATTGTGGAATAAAGGGTTTATTTCTAAATTTATCTATTTTATCCACCAAAAGTTTTAGAGGTCCGCATGAAGTCTTGATCGTGTTATGAGTAGTTGTGTTCTGACAATTTTCCTATGGTTTCAGTTAGTATTCTTGAGTGAAGTTGATGTGATTCTAGTAATTTCTATTGTTGTAGATGTTTCTCAGTTGGTTCTTGTTCCTTTTGGATGCTTCTAGATCATTCTCTATCCTTGTTACATGTTTGCGTTGATTGGTGTGTTCATGGTCAAAGATTTTTTCTCATGTGTGTTCAGGTTTTCATGTTCTTGGCTGACATGGTGGTTGTAACATGTTGTGGATCCTTGGAGATTAAAATTTCAATATTTTGCACACTCGAGGATGTTGTTTTGGGTCAAAACATAGTATTGGCCGATGGTGTTTGATTCGTAGTGAAAATTTACTTGTAAATTTGGGGTTGACATTGAAAATATGTTTTATATTTTGGTTGATGAAGTTGTTGATGGAATTCATGTTGCAGATATATAAGAGCAATTGTTTGAGCAAGGTGAAGTGTGCATAAGGGTGTGTGAGAGCAGAGGAAGATAAAATATTCAAATAATGATCTAATCTTTCAATTGCAAAGTAGAGTGTGGAGAATTTTGAGCGAAGTGTGAAGGAGTGTTTCTGTGCTTAACTGGAACTATAATCAGGCTTTTAGAGAAGCTATTTTCTCAGTTCATACCCTATGGATCTAATTTGTATTCCTCTACTTTGGGCAGTGATCCCTCTTTTATTTGAGGAGTGAGCTCTAGGGAGTGTGCTTGAATGCATGTGCATTCCCATTATTCTTTTCAATACTTTCAATAGGTTATAATATTGTGGACTAACATCCACCATGTTTTTTCCCCTAATAGGGTTTTCACGTAAAAAAATCTTGGTGTTCTTTGTATTTCTAGTGTGTTGATTGTTTATGGTTTATTGTTCATGCATCAAATATGAGATTAAGTTAAGTTAAGTTTAAAAATTTTAAATAATTTGTGACAACTGATTCATCCCCCCTCTTAGTTGTTTGTCCTTGTTTTACCAACAATTATGCCAAATCCTAATACAATTTGAACAATTATTAGAAAGAGATCTAAAGTAAAAAATTGATACTCTCCATTTTGTGTAAAATCTAGAATCTCTTCCCTTTTAGGTTGGGGATTCACAATTAGGGGCAAAAATCATGCATCTCCTAATTGCTTCACCTGCTCTTTCTTCTCGCTATCATCTTACACGTGTGTGAATATTGGTGACCCACTCCTTTAAAATTCATGCTTTAAATGTGATATTTCCAAATCTTGATGACTTTGCTTCTTTTCCTACAAAATTTTTAGAATCTTTTCATAACGATTACGGTTAGTATTTTTTTTTTAGTCTAATGGACAAACAATCAATATTTCTAGTTCCACTAAGGTTAGGCATTTTCTTAAAATTCAAACTTCCTTCCAGTACTAGTTCCTTTCTTCCAGCAGTTAGGGACACCTCTGTTAATAGAATTACCTTATTAGTGGCCAAACTTACCTTAGTTAGAAAAAGATTATAATCAAGTTCACTATGACTATTTGTATCATGAATCCTGCACTTTGTAACCCTACCAAAAGTGAATAGACTTAAGGGATAAAGCCTCTGATTAAGGATTTTCTGGATCTTATCAATTTATTTTTTACTCTCCATTACAAACTTTCTTAGGCTTCCACCTCACAAGCAGACTTTGACTTTGTGACCATGACAAAATACTAACTTAAAATACCAAATGGCCTTCCTTCTAGCACCACTCCTATTGATGCAAATGTTACACACACACACCAACATGCAGATAAAATTTTCATAGAGTACTGTGGGAACCTACCTTTCTTGAAAGACTCTACTAGGAAGCCTAAATCTAAGGAAAAATCATCTTGATCCCAAGGATTGTCGTATTTCAAGTCTTGACGCAATAGGCTCACTCAAGGTTCATTGTGATATTTTTGTTAAAAATGAGGGGTAAACAGTTAAGGATTATTTAGTATCATAAAGATAGAAACATAATATTGGTCCGCTCATTCAATAACTTCATGAAACTCAAATAACTTGCATACATTCAAGTAGATTTAACATTAAGCATTAAACAATTTTATGGAATCGAAAGATTTGTAATAAAAATCCATGCATTTATCATTTTTGGAACATTTTCTGGAATATAAAACATCTATTCAAAAATAAGGCATAAAAAATTACTGAAAAGTAAAATTTCTCCTAGGTATTATCCATGCATGCCTTAAGAAATTAACCAAACCAGAGAAAATTGTTCCATATATCACCAGATTGCTTCATAGCTAGGCACAAAATGCTACATGAGTTTAAAGAAAGGGGGATCATTTTCCACTAGATAGTGTTAGTGTGCACCCTTAAATGGTGTAGCACATAGTCTTGTTTGATTAGAACAAACAATCAACTACGTAGGATTTCATATCAAGAAATAGCTTTAAAATTGGCTTTGATATTAGTTAACTTCTATTGAAACATACAAGTTTTTAGTTTGGAATGGAACAAAAAATAGGTAAAAGAACAAAACTTGAAAAAGTTGTGGTTCTTCGACATCCACAAAATCTGAACTTAAAATAAAATGATACATCTCCTAGGATTTTATAAGAACAAGACATTCGGGAAATTCAATAAACACATGAGAGGGAATCCAAGGGATGAATCATAGCAAGGAATATGACATATGAAAATTGGAAAGAGAACTTCTGAATAAGTCAATATATTTTGACCTTCTTCAGCACTTTGAAACTTTTGGACTTATTTCTTTAAAATTCAATCAGGAAATCAGACCAAATTGAGCAGATTTGTTAAACAAAATGTAGGAACTTCTTTGTTGGATATTCAAGGAGATCAAGTGGAACTATAGTTATTCAAATCCACCAACACTTTTGTTCCTACATTCAGGTTTAGGCTCAGGCTAAAACATCCAGAAGTAAAGCACCCTAGAGCTAGGTACCCTCCTTTTCCACATGCATAATACCTGGGTCTCCAGTTTCCCGATTGCCAACATTTCTTTACGACAAACATTTTTCTTGCATGAGCTTTTAGAGTGTTCCACCAAACCTGATAACATCATTAGATCTACTAGTAACCCAAGTTTTCCTAACTTTCCATACCAAAACATAGTCCAAAAACCTATTTCTCCTACACATAAAATTCCATATATCAATCCCTTTTAAAACCATTAATGAAACTCTCATTTATATAAAACCATCATTAATTAATCAAATTTTTAAACAAGTCATAAATAACATGCTTTTAACTCATTCTCATGTAGTTATTGCTTTAGGTAGGCTACTAGACATTTTAGGCTTTTGAGCAAAATTAAACAACCAACTTTAACATTTAAGCACCAATTTGCATCTTTTACTTGGTACCTGATACCTGATATACTTCAGCTTTACTGGATAAAAACTCACCCAAATCCCAGTTATCACTAGAACCTTCATAACTCCCAGACTGTAACAACTTACCAAACTTTGCTTTAAACATTCCAACCAACCCAACTTCTAGGTATCCAACATAGTCAACACGCAATGCTTTCAAATCATGAATTATTTCAAATATTTCTACTTTAACATTTTCTTCTAGTGATCCTTTGCTAACCAACACCTGCCATAAGCATTAATTTTTTAATTTGGGTCCCCAAGCCTTACATATTCTTAGGTCGTGTTGTGAGACCACACAACATCTCTCTCTTAATCAATGTTCTTCAAACTATTGGCACCTATATTTTCAACTTGCATCTTGCATGTTGAGTAGTGTTGTTGGGGTCACTCATGCAAATTCATGTACCATCTATATCTTTGAATTCTAGATATTTTCCTTTGTTTCCATCGTATTTGAGTAGTTTCATTGGGGACACTCATGCAGATTATTGTCTTCTTGATCCTAACATTTGTATCTTTCAATTCCAAATAATTTCCTTTTTTTCCATCTTATTTGAGTAGTTTCATTAGGGGCACTCATACAGATTATTTTTATCTTGATCCTAATCATCACTTTTTTTAAAGGAGGTTCTTCATTTCAACACTACATTAGTCATCTTTCGACAGTTGTCTACAAACTTTTCATGCTTCAGTGATATTCTACATGTTCCTCTCTTTTTTGGGACATTGTTTTGGTTGGAGGCTTCTTAGTGCTTCACCTTGATTTGCAAGCTTTATCAGTCCTTCTTTCACCTTTTCTCTCTTTTGGAGAGGATTTTTTCCCATTTGGTTATCTCCTTTTCTCCAATTGTGAGAGATTATATTCTTTATGCATGGGCACCTCACCAAGCCTTGTTTGTTGGGACCCATCATGCATTCTCTTTTTTGGGTTTTCTACTACTCCCTAAGTTCATCTTAAGGGGTCCATTAGAGTAATCATGCATTAGATAATAATTAATTAATCTTTAATTAATGATTAGTCTAATTTTTTCTCATATACTTGAGCTAAACTTAGGAGTGATTTTCTATATTGACTAGATAGCTATTATTAGATCATTTCTTCTCATTATATGAGATGTTGACACTTGTCATGATCTAATACCTTTACCATTTAGGGTTTCTCATATATAACACTCAAACCTCATTGTATTATCATACCTTTGATGTCTTTGATAGAACTCTCAACCTTTGAGGACTATTGTTTTCCTTGAAGATTCTTGGGGTTCATTCTGTAGATTTTTTTGTTGAGGAATATTGCATATTATTGTTTGCAACTCTCTTGCGCGGGCAGTGTCTTTCTTCATTGTTTGATCCTATGGTTCAAAATTTTCACAATTCTAGCAGTATGAACATAGTAATAAGATATATAAAGTAAAATTAGATGAACAAAATTACAATTCATAAGTCGAAATTGAACATAACACTTCCAACTCTCTTAATACTTTGATCCCAAATTAAAAGGTATCTAGCTTATACATATTGAAGATAATCATGATTGTATTTCATCTATAACAAAACTCTTAGATGATGATTAGGGTTCATTATATTTTACACCATCCTTTATGGGAGAGTACAAAATCTCACAATCTAAACCTAAAGAGTCTTGTGTTTCATTGTAAAAAGAAAAATCTACATCAATATATCTAAAGATATCATCTAATGATAGTGATGGGGGCCCCTTAAATTTTTTCATTCTATGCCTAACCTTAAAAAAATTTAAAAGGATTTGCATTCTTGTGAAGAAACCAATTCTTCTCATGATAATTTAGATAATACTTCTACATTTGAGTTGGAAGGATGTTATGGGATTGGATACAAAATTCTTTCTAAAAATGGATATATGAAGATATAAAGAAAAATGATAAGGATCAAGTGAAGTATATACCTTATTTTTCTAAACAGGGTCTAGGTTTCCAACCTTCATCCCCATATTCATCTAATGCTTTACCATATACTGTATTTATGACATCTTGTGGTAAGCAAGAAAGATATTCTTCACAAGAGAAAGGTGAAGGGAACACAATCTACTAAGACAGAGGGGTGAATTAGTAAAACAAATATATTTAAAACTCTTAACTCAATTGCACATATTAGAAATAAAACATAAATAATAAAAAAATCCTAATGATCATGGAGAAACATAAGCACACACATCTGCACAAGTGAGCACCAAATATACTTGGAAAACCCAAGATGGGAAAAATCATGGTGATAATAGTTGCTTGGAACTATTGTCCAAATACAACATAATGCAGAAATATACAAGTGAATTTAATATACTGAAGTAGGCACCAACCTACCAGAGACAACAATCACCTAATGTACTTGTAGGAAACAACCTACTGGAGACACCAATCCACAAATTAAATAGTACAACAGGTAGAACACCAATCCTATTGGATTACAATAATAAGGCTTGTGGATCTTCAATGTAACTCAACATGTGCTAGAGTTACAACTAACACTCTTCCTCACTACATATGATCTTCTGATATAGGCACATACATTGGAATGTAATTATCCCTTTTATTCTCACTACCTTCTCTTCAATTTACACCAACAACTAACTCTTCTTCACACAAATGTAATTATAATTCATGCAATCACACTCAAATACCCTAAAATATATTTGAACATTTAAAATATATACATGACATTACATTAACACTCTTGAATGTCGGCTAGGGATCCACAAATAGCCAAGATGACATAAGGTGGACCTAAATTTAAATTGCATGAAACATGTAGTAGGTTGGTCCCAAAAAAAAATATTGTCACCAAAAGAACATGATATCATGTGCTAACATAGGAATATTAACTAGGTCCTATCTTAACACCACACACAAGATTTTAATTTCACATTGTACTACCCTTTACCACACATGCCTTGAACTTAAACTAGTTGACAAATAGACACATAGAACTTTTTGTTACTTCAGTCTTTTTGCATGCTAAACATATCCTCTGGAAACTTAGGAATATGATAAAACTAATGTAGGCATACTCTCCTCCCAAACTACAAAGAAAAACTAAATTGCTAAAAGAAATGATGACCATAATTGTATTGCCAAAGAAATCTCTCTATCCATAAAATATCCCAGAATAGAAACATACTAATACAAACTTTCAGATCACCACTGTCATAGAGAATAGATGCAAGAAAGATATTCCAAGCACACATTGATTAAACATTTTGATAGTAAAATTACCAACATTGATTAAACTAAACTTCTGAAAAACAACATGCATCAACAATTTTTTGTAAATCTTTTGCAACTCAAAATGGTAAGTCAGGGGGAATATAATGATAATTCAACTTAGCCCTAAATAAAGAATTCCTTTGAAATAAACTTCTAAATGTATCCTCTAACATGAATGACATTACTGACAACCTTTGACATTAATGATAACCTATGTTCAACAATCTCCCCTTTTTTCATTGATGGAAAACAAAAAAATGTTGGGCCACTTAACTAGATGGTTACACATGAATATATTTATCCCCCTTTGAATGATTTCTTCTCTATAGAATTTTGAGTTTACTTTCTCCCTTAGTATTTCAATATTTTTATTTTTATTTCTCCCCCTTTGACATCAATGACAAAGGGTCAACACTTTTCCCCCCAACTGATATTGACCTCTATAAACATAACCTTCAAGCCACCAAAAAATAACTTCAAATGTAGAGAAATGTGAAGCATTTATCTGAACCTCTCTATCTACAACCACACTTCTTTCTTTTCCTTTCTTCATTTTTGGTAATCTACACAATCCAAAAACTTGATTTCTGAATAGAATCCCCCTAATTCCATGCCTCATTGCTTCTAAAAATACTTTGCAAGACAACCCAACCTTCTTGCTGTAGGGAGACCAAGATCCCCCTCAACTTGTGCTTCCTCTTGATTCAAGAGGAGGGAGAAACAACTCCCAACTTCTTCCAGAAAAACTCAAATGTCTCCTTTGGAAGTGGCTTTATGAATACATCTTCTACTTGCTCCTTTGTCTCAACATACTCCAATTTTACCTCCTTTTTTGTAACCTTCTCCCTTATAAAATGATACTTGATTGCAATGTGTCTTTTCCTTGAATGCACTGGATTCTTTGATATTTTTATTACATTGGTGTTATCACAAAGAATAGAGATAGGTTCATCAAAATCAATCTTCATCTCCTTCAAGTTCTACTTCATCCAAAGCACTTGAGTGTAGAATGATTCTTTAAAAATGTATTCTACTTCTATTGTAGATAAAGAAACTGAGTCTTATTTCCTGCTCAACTAGAGCACCAAACTATCACCATGAAAGAATGCTTCTCCACTTCTTCTTTTTTGATCATCAATGCATCTTGGCCAACCTGCATCTGTGTATATAGTTAAAGTGAAATTTTAATTCTTTGGATACCACAATCCAAAATCTTCAATAGCCTTCACGTACCTGAATATCCTCTTGACTACTTTAATACATGAGTTTGTTTAGGTGTTTCTTGAAATCTAGCAACCATTCCAATTGACTACATTATATCTAGTCTAGATGTTTTCACATGTAACAAACTAAAAATCATGGATTTGTACAAGGTTTAGTCTACTAGAGAAGATTCATCATATTTTCTCAACTTGCTCCCTGTAACCATAGGTGTTCCAATCATTTTGTAGTATTCCATCCTAAACTTACTTAGCATCTCCTTTACATACTTATACTAAGAGATGAAGATGCATTTATCTAATTGTGCAATCTATAGCCCAAGAAAGAAAGACAATTCTCCTAGCATTGACATTTCAAACTCATTCTACATTGCCTTCTAAAACTCCTTGCATGTGTCTTCACTACAACCACCAAAGATGATGTCATCCACATAGAGTACAACAATTAGCAATTGATCTCCTATTTTTTATCTATAGGTTACTATCTAGACTTCCTCTCCAGAACCCTTGTTGCTGCAAGTAGTCATCCAAACTTGAATACCAAGCTATGGGAGCTTGTTTGAGACCATACAAAGCCTTCTTCAATCTACAAACACAATCTAGATTATCAGAACATTGAAACCCTTCCCAATATTCAATGTTAACTTCTTCTTCCAGTTGTTCATTCAAGAATGTTGAATTTGCATCCATCTGATATACATTGAAGTTCTTGAATGATAAAAGATATAAAAACATCTTGATTGCCTCTAGTCTTTCATCAGATCAAATATCTCTTCAAAATCTATGCCTTCAACCTAAGCATACCGTTTACACACAAGTGTTTCCTTATTTTGGATCACATCACCTTCTTCATTTAGCTTGTTTCTAAAAAACCCACTTTGTTCCAACCACATTCTTTCCTTTAGGTCTTGGGACAAGTTACCAAGTTTCATTCTTCATGATATAATTCAATTCTTCCTCCATAGCTTCAATCCAACCTTTTTCTTTATTTTCTTCTTTATAAGACATAAGCTCTATCTTTGATAGTAATGCAAAGTGTACTTTCTCACTTTCTCTCTCAAGTCTCTTCTAGGTCTAAACCCCACTATCTTTCTCTCCTATAATCTAATCTTCAGAGTGGTGCTTTTGATCATACTTTGTTGGAGTTTCTGTAACGACTTCTTTTGAGTCTTCAATACTACTATGAATTGGTTCTTCATCATCTTCTACTTCTATAATTCTAGTAGGTTGGATAGTTTCATCAAATCTCACATTTGTACTTTCTACAATCCTATTCAATATTTTTTTGTAACATCTATATGCTTTGCTTCTTAAAGAATAACCAACAAAAATACCTTCATTAGATCTAAAATCAAACCTACCCACGTTTTCATCATCTCTATTGATGTAACACTTGCTTCCAAATATTTTGAGGTATCTGACTGATGTTAGTCTTCCTCTCCATAGCTCATATGGTGTCTTATTAGTCTTGTGTTTGATCTGAACTCTGTTCAGAATGTATATAGTAGTTGGAGTAGCTTCTCTTTAATACATATCCAATAGATTTTCTTTACATAGAATTTTTATTTCCATCTCTTGAATAGTTTGGTTCTTTCTTTCTACAACTCCATTTTGTTACGGAGTTCTAGGAGCACAAAATTTTCTCTAGATCCCAAGCTCTTCATAGAATTTATCATATTTCTCAAAAGTGAACTCTCTACCTCTATTTGATCTTAGAACCTTCATTGTCTGTTTGGTATCATTCTCTACTAATGCCTTGAATGCCTTAAACTTCTCAAATGCTTCCAACTTCTCTTTCAAAAATGTAATGCAATTCATCCTAGTGTAATCATCAATAAACATCATGAAATACTTGTCACTTTGTAGACTTTTAGTCCTCATGGGCCCACACAAATCTATATGAACCAAATCTAATGGTTTTGATGTAGAATACTCCTTAGCAGGATATTTTCTTCTTGTTTTATTCCCTTGATGTCATGGCTTGCAGTTGATTGATTGAGGATTCTTAATATTTGGCATATCCCAAACCAGTCCTCTTGAGCTAATCTTTACAATATCATCAAAATTCATATGTCCTAGCCTTTTGTTCCAAATCCAACTTTCTTCTCTCAACACAATGAGACAACTTTGTCCATTCATCTCACTTAGATGATATATGTCACGATCTATCCTTCTTCCTTCTATAATCAGTTCATCAATGCTTGTTTCCTTCATTTCACAACCTTCAACACTAAAAGATAGCTTGTAACTCTTATCACACATTTGATTGACACTTAGAAGATTATGCTTTAAACCTTTAACATATAAAATATCATGTGTCTTTTTCCTACCACCATCAATACTTAAAGTACCCTTACCATAAATTTTGGAAATTGAATTATTTCGAAGAGTCACAAAACCACCTTCAAATTTCTTAAAATTCATGAATTTACTTTTATCTCCAGTCATGTGGGTAGAGAAACCAATATCTATGATCCATAGGTTCCTCTCTTTCTAAGCATGTAGAGAAGTTTGAGAAATCATTATCTTTTCTAACTTCTTTTCTTCAGGTACCTTCTTTTAAAATTTATCTAATTCATGAATTCTACTTTTTTATCCTTTTCTTTTGCTTTCCAATAGAGGACTCACAAAATTACTTTTACAGTTCCTTGCAATGTGTCCAAATTTGTTTCATTTGAAGAAAATAATATTAAAATTATACAAAGGAGCAAATGAATTGTTGCAAATAAATTTATTTCATCTTACTGAATCTTTTCTACAATCCATAACCTTATGACCAAAATTATTACAATTAAAACAATAACTAGAGAATGGATAATTGAACCTAGTGTTGTATCCCTATCTTGAGGACGTTCTCCTCTTGTTTTGCACTTGAATAAATGCATCATTCTACGTCATGCTTTCATCACTTGTCATGACTCTTTTAGATCTTGAACTTTCAGAGGTAGTCACTTCCAAACTTGCCTTACTAGACTTCACAGACTATTCTACTAGCTTGTTCTTCTAATTATCAAAAGCTATTCCAGTTTTGACATGTGGAGCTCTTTGAATTTCCAATATTTTATCTAGGGTTTCAATACTCTTTCCAAATATCATCTATAGTTTTTGATTCACTTTCTCAAGCTCTTTTCTTATTGTCACAATTTCAGCTTCTAGTTTCTCACAGTCTTTATCTCTTGATAGTAACTTTTTTGTCAGAACTTCTTCAATCCTTTTTGCTTCTTTTATCTGGGTCTTTGGATCAAAAATAATTTTCTCTACTTTCTTCAAATCTTGAGATACCTTTTCTTTATCCTTCACTTCTTCTACAATTTTGTTCTTCAGCCTTTTGATTTCTTTTCCAACACACATCAATTCTTCCACAAGATCTACTTCATCTTCATTGTTTTTGGAATCCAGTTTTGCATCTCCTTCAGTAGTCTCAAAATCCATGAACATAGCTTTATCCTTTTCGTCTCCAAAGATATCTTCATCTTCTTCTTTAGTGGAGTAGTCTTCTTCCCCATTGGTGTAGAAGCTCTAATTATCTTTTTCATATCTAGAGATATCTTCATCTTCTTCTTCAATGGAGTAGTCTTCTTCATCATTTGTGTAGAAGCTTTAATGATTCCTCTGATCTTTATACCTTCTCTAAAATGATTTATTTCCATTCTTTTTCTTAGCATTGTTAAAATTCTTATGGGGACACTTAGCCATAAAATGTCCTACTTCACCATAATTAAAGCACTTAAAAGGTAGCTTGCCTTTGTACTTACCAGAACCTCTTTGCAAATTTTTGACAAAATTTTCTTCTTTTAAATATAATCCAATATCATAATCTTGATCAAACTACTTCTCAGATACACTGAATGCAACCTCTTTCCTTATATAATCTTTATTTTAAATCTCATCTAAAAATGAAGTTAGAATTCCATGCAGTTTAGTCAACTTCAAAGCATTTAGATCCTTAGCTGCTTCAATAGTAGAGACATTAGAATCAATCCTTCTAGGGAGAGATCTGAGTACCTTTTTATTAACATTCTTCTCTTTCAAATTCTCACTAAGACCTTGGATAGATTTGACAACTTCATCAACACAAAGTATAAATGTAGCAATATTCTCATCTTCTTTCATCTTTAGACCTTCAAATTGAGATCTATAATTTTGTAGCTTTGCCTCTTTGAGTTTTCAATACCTTCATAGATGGTCTACAATTCATCCCATATATATTTTGTTGTTTTACACTACACCACTTTCACAAATTTAGAATTAGTTAAACAACATAAAATGACATTCTTCACCTTAGCATTGAGTTCCCCTCTTTCTAAGTCAATCCCTAGGAGTGCTTTTAGGAATCTCATATCCCTATACTACTAACATCCAGATGTCCATTCCTAAAGCCATCAAATAAGACTCCATCCTATCTTTCCAAAATGAAAAATTGGACCCACCAAAATTTGATGCTTTATTTCTAGAGAATCCTTCCTTAAGCTATTATGATTCTTCAAAGGAACTTGTCTCTAATAACAATTGAAGGGAACACAATCTACTAAGAGGGGATATGAATCAATAGATCAAATCTATTTAAAACTCTTAACTCAATTGCACATAAAAGAAATGAAACTTAAATCAAAGAAGAAAGCTAATGGTTATGGAATGACATAAGCACACACATCTACATAAGTGGACACCATATATACATGGAAAACCCAATATAGGAAAAACCACGGTGAGAATAGCTACTTAGAACTATTTTCTAAATCCAAACTCACAATGTAGAAATATACAAGTGAATTTTATAGACGAAAGTCGTCACCAACCTATCATAGATAAAAATCCCCTATTATGCTTCTATGAATCAACCTACTAGAGACACCAATCCCCAAATGATATAGTACAATAGATAGAAAACCAATCTTACTGAATTACAATGACAAGGCTTGCAGATCTTCAATGTAACTCAACACATTCTAGAGTTACAACTAACACTCTTCCTCACTATATATGATCATTTGATATAGGTGCATACACTAGAATACAATTCTCCCTTTCATTTTCACCACCTTCTCTTCAAAAGGAACATCTCCTACTAATGAGAAAAAACATATTTTATAGAGGCTCCTTAGATCCCACTTGATTACTCTCTTCCTCCAAGAACATGAAAGATTTTTTTAAGGAATAACTCTTTTTGTGCATATCATTGAGTGTATGGTCATTCTACCAACTAATGTCAAGCCTTGACTAATAAAATACAAAAAATTGATGGTTGTGGTTCTCTTCCATGTGTTGATGCACCTAATAACTATAAACAATTATTATCTTTATTTTATAGTAGTTCTTCTCACTATGTGGCATTTGTAGCCTTATGCATTTTCTCATTGGCATTCATGGTGATATAGTCTGAAGTACAACCATATTTTCCATAGAAGAAAAATGATAGTCTCTTGTGCAGTTTTCCTTTCCTTTACACTTGGGGGGAAAGGATAACTAGTTTTGGAGGTGTGCATTCTTTTCAAGGATATCCTCTTCCCATCTTCTTCCTTAAAATACCAACATAGAAAGTATGTTAAAATTTTAAGGGGGGAATATCACACTAGCCAATAGACATCTTGTGAGATTTGACTTATTGACATACCCCTTTAGTGTTGATTATAACACCCTCGAGAAATGGTTATCAATTTATCCCTTGTGACATTAAGCATTTTTTCATCCCCCATGACATTAAACTTTGTGCACCCCAAGAGGTGATTTTTGTGCCCTCCTTGAAGCATGGTTTGCATAGTCCTACCACAATAGAGTTTTTTGGTCTATGAGTTTAGAGAATTTTTAACATGGCCGCCTAGAATAACACAACTTGATTGCCAATGGAGTCATGTGTTTCATGAGATACCTGGAATAACACAACTTTCTAGCCTTGTGAAACCAATCATATTACATGGAAACCTAGTATAATTAAACTTTATAGCTAGTAGATTTGTGTATCTCATGAATGATTTAGCATCCTTATGAGAGTAAAATTTTGTTTAAATAGCACATTTGAGATATGAAATTTGGTATGTGATACAAATTTAAGACTGAGGTCTCTTTTCCTGACTGACTTGAATTCTTTTAGTACTAACCTTGTGTTTTTATTTTGTGATTATTGTATGTTATGTGTTTGCATCATGTTGGCATTGTGTTTATGTTTTGTTTGATGTTCATATCATGTTCACACTATTTTTTCCTTGTTGCATTTCACTTTACATATATGTTCCTTTGTCCTTATGTTGTTTTTCTTGGGGATATTGAATCTTGATGGCTTGCGCACTCCCCCTTGATTCATTCTCATCCTATCTATTTGATATCTAGACAATTGAACCCACCTTGACATATTCTTACTTTAGTGTGATTTTGAGCATAAGTTCATACTCTCACTAAAGTGGGGGCTAAATGTATCATCGTAAATTATCATCCTTGATAATTTCACACTAGATTTTACTCCCTCTTATGTTTTTGGACCTAATTATGCACCTAAATTCCTAAATTATATATTGTGTGGCCCATTTTATCATTTATCAAGAAATCAAATGTGCAAAACCTGATTATGCATCTAATATTTTACCCCCAACACTTCATATCTTGAAAAAGTGGATATAGACAAGGGAACCCTTGGCATCCTGCCCTCTTAAAATGGCTCCAAATTTAAATGTGTCAGAGTTGGTAATTTATTATTTGAAATCCAAATCCTAAATGTCAGCTATCAGGATTTATTTTTTAAGAAATTATAAGAATTGCATATAGATATAGAGTATTTTCACCATTTTAATCCTAAGGAGAAATTATTGAGCAAAATGAAGATCCTAAAATCAATCAAGGGAAGTTAAGAGTGGAATTATTAGGATTATTGCAGCATTTTTTCATCCAAACATCATGTAAAAACTTCTGTAAATATGCATTTTTTTAATGTGTACTAACACTTGTAGGTGATCAAGTCAAATCAAATAAAATTGCAATCAATCCTTGAAGGTGATGTGCATGACTTTAATCCCTTAAGGAGATTAGATCAGGGTGGTGAGTTGCAGTGATTTTTTGATTCATCATTAATTTATCATTTAGCATCTATCCCTCAAAAGAATAAGCTCTATTTATCATCTTTTATCATTGTGGAGGTAGAAATACCAACACTAGGTTTGACTGAGGCAAGCCCCTATATGGCACAAACCTTCCTCTCATTTTTAATGTGTATTTTACAAGTTTGAAGATGATTGGAAGAGGATTGGAAGATGATTCAAGAAAAGTTGCTCATTTATGCATTCAAGCCCTAAAACTTGATAAGATATGAAAACTCAATTATCTCAATAACAAAAGAAGATCCAACAAGATCTAAAAGAAAGAAGCCACTAACCAAGGAATTGAGGCCAATGAAGTCAAATTTTGGTTTTAGATCCCAGGCACCCTATTGCAAGTACATGAAGGTATGAAGGTGTTGTCATTGATGTCAACAAGCTTGTGTTGTCATTGGTGATAGTTGTATAGTGGTTGAGAGAGATTTTTGCTTTTATTAGTTGCATTATGTTATCAATTTGATAAGGTTCTATTTATGGTTAAGATGTCAAGGATATTGAGAAAAATGATAAAAAGAGGAAACACGGTGTTGTAGAGGTGTTTTGGTTTTGCTTCGCATTTCTAGAATTCCACTTGCGAAATTCTAGTCAACCAGTGTTGGGCTCTACAGCTTTCACACTAGCCCATAGTGGTCAAATTCCCTCAAAAGTAGAAATTTCACTCACCATGTGCTCATTGGCTTCCACATCTCTTCATCTTTCGCATTGCTCTGGCTCATAGTGGTCCAATTCCCTCAAAAGCACAAAATTTCACTCATCGGCTTCTACATTTCTATGGCCTGCATCTCTTTGGCTTTTGCATTGCTCTAGAATGTAAACGTTCAATCCCCTCAAAAATAAAAGTTTCCTGAAATGGATATTTTCTTGAAAAGGAAAATTTCCCAAAATGGAAATTTTCCTGAAATGAAAATATTTCTATTTGGGAAATATTTCTTGAAATGGAAAGTTTTCTAAAAAGTGAAATCTTCTTGATGGACTATAAATTGATAAATTTTAATATTTTAAATAAGGGAAATTTAGCATTTCTAGAGGCTTAAATTATGATATTTTATGACATAAGTGCTTCTCAGGCTGCTTGGAGGGATAAAGAATCAATTCATTAAAGGACTTGCATATAAAGCCATGACATGTGTTGGAGGGAGTTGTAATTTAATTAAGGGAGGAGAATGAATGAACCTACATATGGATTCGTTCAAGGCCTTATTCACTATCAATGATATTTTAAATTGAAATTAAATTATAACTGTAGACATCCAAATTTGGACACTTAATTTATCCAAATTTATCACTTTTCATCTAAACATCCTCTTATCTGAGTTAATTAAATAATATTACTATTATTTAATTAATACCCCCACTCCATTATCCCTAAGGTATTTAATTAATAATTAAATACTTTACCCTCTTTAATCCTCCTTTCATCAAATAAATTAAATAAATAATACATTTATTTAATTCCTCACATGTGCCATTTTCATCTAATCCTAATCCATCTCCTAATCTCTTCATTAAAGATGTGCACATGCCTAATCCTTGATTAGGATGTGTCACATCCTCCAACTTTTGCAAGTTGGCTCCTAATCCTCATTTATCTTCTAATTACTGGTTAATTAATCTTAATCAGTACCTTGGTCAACTCTCCCCATCGCCCAAGGATTTTTTTAATTCCTTTTTATTCTTCCAAGAATCCCCTTTTCCTATGCATCTTCTAGAATCTTTTACTTGTCACATCAAGTCACGTGTGATAAACTCCCACCTTTTGGGAACATTGTCTTATCCACTAGACTCTTCCAATCATTATGAATTTAAAATTCACTTTTATTCATGCAAGATTCTTCCCATCTTCCAATGTACTTGCAAGGTACTTGTACTTCCTCCACATCATGTACTTCTCTTCCACCTCACTTACACTTCATCTCCCCTTAGCCACTTCACCATCCACATGTCAAGATGTGAGGGGCTTGTGAATTCTCAACCCACCATAGCCCTTCATCTTGACCTTGTTGGATGAATCCCAACCGTTGAATTCTCTAGAGAATTCAAATTCTTCTATAAATACCCCCTCCTCAAGGGCATTTAGAACACTTTTTCATTTGAGCAACCTTATGCTGTCAATTTGCATTGTCAAGCATTCACTATCATTTAGCCATCCACTTTGATCATCTTGCATATTCAATCTTGCATCTAGCTACACCAAAAATCCATCCAAGGAGCACACAAATTCATCTACATCAAAGGCCAACCAAGGAGTCTTCAACAACAAGGAAGGTATAATCGATTTGCATTTCATTTCATCTATTTTCCTTGTTTTATCACTCTTTAGGCTAATCATTGAAGTGTTCTTAATGTTTTATCATTTTCATTTTTAGTTATTTTGCATATTAGAATAGGGTAAAATTTCAAGGTACACATTTCTGGCACGCCCGATGGGACCCACAAATGGGTTCTTGCATTTAACCTTCATTTTTGCTAAGTATTTTGCAAAAAAAGGTCACAGAAAGGTGGCAGCACCCTTTGTTTTACCGTAGAAAGGAAGCAACACCCTCTGTCTTACTGTAGAAAGGTGGCAGTGCCCTTTGTTTTACCACAGAAAGGCAGTAGCGCCCTCTTGTCTGCTGCAGAAAGGCGGTCATGCCCTATATCTAAAAATTTGATTTCTTTTAACAGTTTGTTGTAGTTAGGTGTATATGTCATTTTGCTTAGAAGATCTTTTCTAACACTTTCTTGCAGTAGGGTCTACAACTTTTCTTTTTCAAAAATCTGATAAAATTTTCCGTAGAGCGGGGATACGCACTTTCATTTTGAAAGGCTCTTTTCCTCTAACATTTTACTGCAGTAAGGCGGCAACACCCTTTGTTTTACTACAGAAAGGTGGCAGCACCCTCTGTTTTACTGCAAAAAGGTGGCTACACCCCAAAACAACACGGTTTAGAAGCATATTATGGCGTAATCGACCAAGAACGAAGGATAAGATAGCTAACGTTTCCTTGTAGGGCCATCTATTTGATCAAATTTTAAAAAAATTATCCTTGTTGTTTGAACATAGTCTAATTAGGGGGAAGTAATCTTTATTGCTTGCTATGTTTGTTTATTATTGTGTCACCCAAGGGGGAATTAATTTGTTTTCACTTTCCCCTTGCACTTCGTGTGAGCCTAGGGAGTAGTTGGAAATGGTTAGTGTCTTCTTTCTAGTGGGACCTGCTTGGGGATTTCATCACCCAAGGGATTCATTCCTGCAACCACTGCACTCCATGGCATATAAAGGGGGAATAAAAGCTGTACCCCACCCAGTCACGCCGCACTGGCTAAGCTTGCTGGGGTGGATACCCGGGGACAGATGTGAAGAGTTGGTCCCCAGGAGCTCCTCAAGATCTCACCGTTCCTAACTCATGCTTGTGATAGGCTGGTGTTCACAGTTGTGCCTCAAGTACCGAGAGTATATCGAGGACTTCCTAGAAGCCTTGTGCATCCTAGATTAAGACCTTTCCTAGCCATACCCTTAACATTAATCATAGGATTGTGCTTGCTTGAAGTGTTTTCTTGTGAAAAACCCATGAAATCTTTAATACATTGGCTTTATTTTATCATTTTGAGTCTTTGCCATAGCCATTGCCATCAAACCCAAGCCCTAATTTTGCCGCAGAAAGGCGGCAGCACCCCTGAATTCACTGCAGAAAGGAGGAACCGCCCTTTTTTTACTGTAGAAAGGTAGAAGCACCCCTGAATTCACCGTAGAAAGGTGGAAGCACCCCTATTTTACTGCAGAAAGGCATAAGTGCCCCTGAATTCACCGCAGAAAGGCCGCAACACCCTTGATTTTACCGCAGAAAGGCAGAAGCACCCCTATTTTACCGTAGAAAGGTGGAAGCACCCCTGATTTATCGTAGAAAGGCGGAAGCACCTCTGTTTTACTGCAGAAAACTGACCACACCCTTGATTTGCTGAAGAAAGTTGACCACGCCCCTGATTTACTACAAAAAGCTTACTACACCCCTTTAACTTCCCAAGGCCATCATTTACAAACTGTATGTCAAATCAACTTCATCCAGAAACCAAAGTTGCTTATTTTTTCAAGCTCTATCCAATGGTACCTTCCATTTCCTCCTATCAAGAATTTTACTATCCCGGGGCAGCCACACCCCACATCGCGGGGTGGACACGCCCCTAACTTCCCAGGGCTGTCATTTACAAACCATACGTCGAATCAACTTCGTCCAAAAACCAAAATTGCTTAATTTTTTGAGCGCTATCTAGTGGTACCTTTTGTTTCTTCCTATCTAATCAAACCAATCCATTCCTCTAATAAAATACATACAATCATCTAATCAATCCAAGCACACCAATTCTATCAAGTTCATCCAATCACAATTATCCAATCAACACCATCTAATCATTTGATCCTATCCAATCAAATTGATCTAGTACTTTAATCAAATTCATCAAATCATCTACCCAATCCAATCATCCATCTACCAAATCTCATCAAAATAAAAATTAATCCCATCACATCATCCAATCATCCTAATCTAAAATTTAATCCAATCCTGATCTAAGCTTGACTTAAATCCCAATTTGAGCTTTAGTCCATCATCTTTGATCCATTTTATTTATCCTGTCATCATCATGAATCCTCATCCTCCATCAATAGTAGTCAAGGGAAACCCTAATTATGTTGACAACAATAATGAAAGTCTTGTGGATCAAGAGGTATACAATATAGATCCCCTTGACACTATCATATCTAGTAAGCTTTCTCCACCCACTTTCCAAAATCCAATTACTCCTATGAGCTATCCCATTATGTCTTCATCCATGCCTAATCACGCTCCTTATGCCACTTTTGACAATGGATATCTAGTATCTTCTTCATCCCCATATTTTTCATGTCCTTCATCTACATCATCCTCTTATACAACATCTACATCCTCTTATCCTAATTTTTCATCCCAATACTCCTATTACAATTCCCCATCCATGTCCCCCTATCGTAATCCTCTTTCCCAATCTTCCCATACTAATCCTACATCCATGTCTCCTCATTCTAATCCATCATCCCAATACCTTTATTATAATCCATCACCCACATCTTCATGTTCCACTATACCACCTATATCCTTTTGTCCTAATCCATAGTCCATGTCCCCCTATCCTAATTTACCCCTCCAATATCCCTACCTTAACCCTCAATCCAATCCTATTCCTCCATCTACTGATAGTCCTACATTCAATCCCATTCCTCCATCTAACCCTAGTCCACCAATCCATAATCCCTCATCCATTTCTACCACCCCAGCCAAGCCAACCATATGCAAGTCTCTCATTTTAGAAGTTCTCCAAGGACTCTTGACAAAGAATCCATCCCCAACTCCACATCTTGAAGTCATGGAACCATGCCATCCCAATCCATCATCCACGGTAACTAGTGATGAGAGCGTTCTCCATACCACACCTATCATTGTTGTTACCACCCCTAGCACTGATCAAACCATTGAAACCATCAAACCCACTAAATCCATTAAACCCACATCTCCTACTATGAGAGCCATTGAACCCATCGAAGACACCCAAGTCCAATCCACTCCCTCTACTCCTAGATCCACCCAATCCATTGAAGACACCCAAATCCAATCCACTCCTCCCACTCCTAGTAGCACCAAAACCCATTCAAATGAACCTCATAAATCCTCCATACTCCCATCTCTCCCACTTAAATAGTCCCTCCACCACTCTATCATCTTTCCATCCACACAAGATGAGTCATGCCAAGAGTCTAATCCAAAGCATGCCAACATATCCCCTTCTCCAGATCAAGATCCTACCATCCCATCTAGTCCACCTCAAGATCACAGTCCCCCATCCATTCCATCCCATGATCCCCTTGTCATTCAAGCTCCCACTGCTCCATCTCCATCTCCATCACATGAGCCCACTATCACAAATCCAAATCCTATCATATCCCTTAATCCCTCTCCTGATACCACCCATCCAAATGCTGCTATCCCATCATCTCCCTCTCATAATCTCCCATCATCGCCTAAAACTGCTATCCCCACACCACTTTATATCCCCTTGGTACCCTCACATTCTTCCATGGTGGCCTCCTCACAAAAGAAAAACATAGTGTATATACCACCCATCATCCTCCATCTAACAATGGACTCGTATCATGTTTTCAGCATAACACAAATCCTATCATGGATCACATGCTCAAGAAAATGAACTATCAAGGAAAAGGTCTAGGCCTTCATGAGCAAGGTATTTTGGAGCCCATCCAAGTTAAAGAACAAATCTGTATGCAAGGTCTTGGACTTATTTCCCACGACTCACAATCTAAAGATGTTGGTACAACCTTTAGACGTCCTCAATGAGCCTTTTCCAAAAGAAAGGTCAGCTCTTCCCATCGCTCCACCAGACCATATGCTACCATCCCTCCTCCTCTATCATATCACCTCAAAACAACCATCCATGTTTCTCCTTCATCTACTCCATCCATTCTGGGTCCTTACATTCCTCCATCTACTCCATCCATCTTGGGTTCTTATGTCCCTCCACCCACTATGACTACTTTCGGTCCATATATCCCAAGATCACCTCCTCCATCTAATCCTTTCATCCATCCAACACCTATCGATCTCATCCATCATAAACATCCCTCTCACATATCCTATAATCAGGGTCAACAAAGGAACATACCTAAACATCCTCTATCTACACATAATCCTCATAATTCTACCTCCATCACTCCACATCATCCATCTCCTCACACCCATCCCATTGCTACTAAAAGCACTTTGGTTGTTAAAGAAAAAATGCATAAATACAAGCATCCACATGAATCTACGGCTCCCCATGTCCCCTCCAAAATACATGGTGAAGAAAAGAAAAATCTAAATATACATCAAATCCATAGGCCACAAAGGCCCACCAAAGCAAAGATTAAAACCATGTGGATCCCAAAGAAAAAAGATGCAATGCCATCACATGAAAAATCTATAAGAACATCCAAAGTCGCTAATCCAAAAGCTAATCATACACCCCTTTCATCTCCTATGTCTGTTTTGGGTCCCTATGTACCAAAATTCACCATTCCATCTCCTCCATTATCCCCACATTCTCCATCCCTTAATCATATTATCTTTTCACATCCACCACCACATGTGCCAATGTTGGTCTTGAACACATCTCCCCATCACATATCCACCCCATCATTCCATCCATACCCTTTGCAGCATCCCATCCATTATCCCATGTATCTCCCCTCTCAAATCCCTCTAATTCATCCTCATGCATAATCCATTTATCCCTACCAACATAAGGTTGTACCAACATCCAATAGTCAGTTCGAACAAGGGCTATTAATGCCTCATATAGAACTTGAAGCTTAAGTCCTTCATCCATATCCTTATCGCATGTCTTCTAAATCCACTTATTTTCCTCCCTATCCTTATCCATCTCCTTTTGCATGATATCCAAAATACAAAATCCAAAAAGTCAAAAAATCCACCAAAATCCAAAAAAGTCCAAAATCAAAATCAAAAAATCATAAAAATTAAAAAAATCAAAAAAATAAAATAGTAAAGAGAAATAATTCATCCAATGGTGAAAACTTGGTAAACAAGCGCCTTGGATAAATACCATGATGAAAACCTGGAAAACAAGCATCATGCGTAAATCCCCATTTGCACTTGTGGGCAACTTCTTGATAAGCATTCCTTCCATCCGCTATGCTTCCAGCTATGCACTCGTCTTCCTGTTATCCGTCCTCTTCATAAATCCCCCCCCATCCCGCCTATCTTATGCATCCTACCATCATATCCCATTTATCTCCCATCCCTCCATCCTTCTTGTGATCTTGTTCAAAATAGGGGCACCTATCTATGCATGCTTTGGACACCTATTGGTATACATTCCCTTCATCCATGCTCTATCATATTCCTTAGTCACCCATCCTATCCTCATCTAGTTATCTCCTTTATCTTCCCATCCACTTGTCTTCTATCCCTCATGCCTCCTCATATATGACATATCTAGAGTGGGGGCATCTGCTTCCTTTGTGACATAGTCCTTGGAGACATCATCTATCATAGCATCCCTTCATCTCCTTATCCATCTATCATAGCATCCCTTCCATCTCCCCATCCTTATCTTCATATCCATCTATCCTATCATCCTTTTCATCTCCCCATCCTTATGTCCCTATCCATGTATCACAACATCCCTTCCATCTCCCCATCCTTATCTTCGTATCCATCTATCCTAGCATCCCTTTCATCTCCCAATCCTTCTATTCCCATCCATCCAAACAATCCCTCCCATCCCCCATCCCTATATCTCTATCCATTCTTTCATCTTTATCCTTATCCGATCTCACAATCCCTTGTCATTGGTATCTGGCTATAGGCCTCCCCTCATGCAACCCAATGCCATTTATCTCATCATCATCACCCCTGCTTCTCTTGCACATCTTTCCAATCCCCTATCACTTTTCATCACTCATCTATCTATCATATCATCCTCCCAAGTCATTTTAATGCTTTGGATAACTATCCCATCCCTGAGCTTTATGTGATTGTCATCATCCTATCCAATCCAACAGGTCTATCCTATCTTGTCATATTGGTCCCATCTTTTTATCCACTTATCCTATCATCTTATCATCCTTTATCCATTGTTTGCATTTGGTCTTGTTGAACTACGTTGCCCCTGCACTTTCACGTAGGGAAGGTTGATCATTTGATCTACCCCCGGGGTTCCATCATCGATCTTCATTGTCCACTTTGCTCTTCCATTATCTATCATCAGTCATTCTACTCTGTCCATCCGCTCCTCTATCATCTAGCATCAATCTTTCTATTTTCTCCATCCACTCCTATATCGTCTATCATTAGTCTTGGCTTTTGTCTCTTCATTCCTTGTCATCTGTCATCATCATTCATCATCCTCTTTCTACTTTTATCTATGGTCAGTCGATAGCCTTTTACCGAACTACGAGGGCTCCGCGTTTTCACGTAGGCAAGGCTAATCTTTGATCGGCCCCCAAGCCCCTAGGTCTTTAGGTTGTGTCAGTCTCATGTCTTGTCTCCCTTGTGTCATGTCATCAAGCTATGCCCTTATCTAGCTGGTTCTTAACAAACAAGATCCACTTGTATCAACAAATCCAATCAGTTTTGAATATCCTACATCATATTGATCTTTTAGCTTAGTATCCATCATCGGTCTCAACAGGATGCAGCCTTCCTAGCAGACCTCATCGATCCTATCCATCACCCTGATCCTATGGAAAAGGACGTTTTGATTTTAATTGTGATCTTTTGTTGTTTTGGAATTTATTTGTCATTTGCGCTCATTATCAACACTTGTCATGGTCACCTTGATCCATCATATCATGGTGTGCTTTGACTAGTCGACATATGGGTCCATCTTGGTCTTTTCTTTGTTGCTGCCTTTTTTGGTTGTCCCACGTAGTACCCACTGAGATCCATGGGGTCTTGTGTTATGTTGGTGCATCCTTATGTGTTTATGGTTATCCCAATGCCTGGCCCGACCAAGGTCATCATGACCTTGGGGTGTTGGGGTAGCCCCCTTTTGCTTGTTGTGTTTGTTTCATGCATTGGATGCCTACTAGCCCTGGTCTTATATATCAGGGTATCCGGTATCTTATGCTATAGCAAAAAATAGTGCTCCGAAGATGGAAAATTTCATTTAGAATTGCATTTCATTTTCCATTTCATCCTTCTTCACAATCCCCCCATCTCTCCATCTTTTCTATCTATTCCCTTTCTTTTCCCCCTCTTCTTCTTTTGCCTGACTCTACTGTTGGGGTGGCTCTGCCCTCATCCGGGATGGCTCTGTCCTTGGGCGGCACCGCCCTTTTCCATGGCGGCTCCACCCCTGGGTGGCACTGCCCTCTACCGGGGCGGCTCCGCCCCTGGGCGGCACCGCCCTCTGACGAGGCAGCTCTGCCCTTGGGCGGGGCGGCTTTGCCCTCAATTGGGGTGGCTCCACCCCTGAGCGGCACCATCCTCTACTAGGGCGGCTCTGCCCCCGAGTGGCACCGCCCTCTGTCGAGGCGGCTCCGCCCCTGGGCGGCACTGCCCTTTGATGAGGCGGCTCCGCCCTCGACCGGGGCAGCTCCACCCTCGGCCGGGGTGACTCTGCCCTTGTTTGGGGCGGCTCCACCCTCAGGGCATCTCTGCCCTCGTCTAGGGTGCCTCCACCCTCGGGGTGGCTCCGCCCTCATCCAGGGTCCCCGAGGCGGCTCCGCCAGTGGCCACGCCCGGCAGCGCCCAGCCACAAGGCGGCTACGCCCCTACCCCACTGGCCTTTGACTCCCAAAAATTCACATTTTTATTTTTTTTTCAAAAAACTAATCTTGACCCATTTTTCTAATTCCCCCCACCATCAAAACCCATGTGTTGAAATTTTCAAAATTTATCAAAAAACCATATTTTCAAAGGTTTTGACTTTTACACCGAAACTTCCAGAGGCCATAAGTTTTGACTCGGGTGTCCGCTTGAGTTGAAATTTGATGGGTGGTTGTGTTATGAGATAACAAGTGGATTCCCAATAGGCTTCAAAGAAGGCCCATGGAACCCGTTTTGCCACATTTTTGGGGCCTCAAAATCGCAATTTAATATTTTTTCCAACATTTTAAAAAATTGTTTTCGCTCATAACTTGGAATGCATATCTCAAATTTGGGATGTTAGTTGGAAATTCATCCTATCTCAATATTGGGTACTTCTTGGAAAAGATTTGGACTCCCAAAATTATATCCATGAGGTTTCCTAAAATGGCAAAATTTGACAATGTTTGAAAATTGCCAAATCGGGAAAAATCTGATTGTCAACACCTTATGCCCTTTAAACCCCAAAAATCGGTGTAGAATCAATCCAATCATATCCTTCAATCATTCTAGTCTTCAATCCAATCCTCATCTGAGCTTTAATTTAATCCCAATCTAAGCTTAACCAAAACCCTAATATGAGCTTTAGTCCATCTGCAGTCCAAATCTTTAGATATCGAACCAAATCTTAAGATCCTTCTCTCCATCTCACATATCAATCTTCTCCTCATCTATTCCATGTTGAAAAAATCACCTAATCAAATCCTTGGTCTTGTCCCCAGTCTTGTTACCAACCTTGACCCATCATCATCATCATCCATTAGTATCCTTCCCTATCCCTTTGGTGTTGTTTTGGGATGTATCCTTCCCTCATCAACAACACTTTCATCATCATCATCGATAGGTATTCTTCCCTATCCTTTAGTGGTGTTTTGGGATGTATCCTTCCCTCATCAATACCAATCAGTGGGATGTATCCTTCCCTATCCTCGTGTTGTTTCAGGATCCTTCATTCCCTCATTGACAACACTCCATCCATCATCAACCCATTTTGGCTTGTACCTTGACAGGGGCAACATCACCTTTTGTCCTAAAATCCATTTGTGCTTCATCCATCTCCTATCACTTCTCCTTCTCTCTTGTCCATTACTTCGCATCATCTCCCTCATCTCATCTATTTCGAGAGCACACCCATGTTCTCTTCAACCCGCATGTCCTCTCGAGGGGGCATCCTTAATCCCTCATCCTCATCTTCATCCCCATCATCTTTTTTCCCAATCAATCTTTTAATGACTAGGGCATCTTTCCCAATCTAACCATCTTCTTCTAGGTTCTATATTTTAATATTCTTTGAAATGATGCTACTTCATAGCACCATCTCAAAGAGGGGAAAAATGTAGACATCCAAATTTGGACACTTAATTTATCCAAATTTATCACTTTTCGTCTAAACATCCTTTTATCTGAGTTAATTAAATAATATTACTATTATTTAATTAATACCCTTAATTCTGCCAAATCCCTAAGGTATTTAATTAATAATTAAATACTTTACCCTCTTTAATCCTCCTTTCATCAAATAAATTAAATAAATAATACATTTATTTAATTCCTCACATGTGTCATTTTCATCTAATCCTAATCCATCTCCTAATCTCTTCATTAAAGATGTGCATATGCCTAATCCTTGATTAGGATGTGTCACATCCTCCAACTTTTGCAAGTTGGCTCCTAATCCTCATTTATCTTCTAATTACTAGTTAATTAATCTTAATCAGTACCTTGGTCAACTCTCCCCATTGCCCAAGGATTTTTTTTAATTCCTTTTTATTATTCCAAGAATCCCCTTTTCCCATGCATCTTCTAGAATCTTTTACTTGTCACATCAAGTCACATGTGATAAACTCCCACCTTTTGGGAACATTGTCTTATCCACTAGACTCTTCCAATCATTGTGAATTTAAAATTCACTTTTATTCACCCAAGATTCTTCCCATCTTGCAATGTACTTGCAAGGTACTTGTACTTCCTCCACATCATGAACTTCTCTTCCACCTCACTTACACTTCATCTCCCCTTAGCCACTTCACCATCCACATGTCAAGATGTGAGGGCTTGTGAATTCTCAACCCACCATAGCCCTTCATCTTGACCTTGTTGGATGAATCCCAACCGTTGAATTCTCTAGAGAATTCAAATTCTTCTATAAATACCCCCTCCTCAAGGGCATTTAGAACACTTTTTCATTTGAGCAACCTTATGCTGTCAATTTGCATTGTCAAGCATTCACTATCATTTAGCCATCCACTTTGATCATCTTGCATCTAGCTACACCAAAAATCCATCCAAGGAGCACACAAATTCATCTACATCAAGGGCCAACCAAGGAGTCTTCAACAACAAGGAAGGTATAATCGATTTGCATTTCATTTCATCTATTTTCCTTGTTTTATCACTCTTTAGGCTATCATTGAAGTGTTCTTAGTGTTTTATCATTTGCATTTTTAGTTATTTTGCATATTAGAATAGGGTAAAATTCAAAGGTACACAGTAACTATCAATATTTGATGCAAATTTGCATGAGGGTTTGTGTCTACCAATTGGAAAAGTATTTTAAAGGGGAGAACTAAGGAGGTTATTTTAATTTCTTGAAAAGGGGGGTTATTTGTCAGGATCAAGGAGGGAATGTTTGTTTCTCCTTGGATCAAGTGTGTAGTAGAACTATCTGATTGGATGCAAATGGGACATGTGTTGCCAAAACCCAATAGACTCCAAATATTTAATGTTGATGTAATCTAGGCCTTTGAATTGGATTGAATCTTGGCCATTGATTTTTAATGTAATATCTATAAAATGTTGGTTCCTTCTCATTTGTAAAGGGAGGAAGGAGGAGAATTCAATAGTAGAACAATAGAGAGTTAGTTTATGAGAGGAGAGAAGATTGGAGATTGTTAAGCAAATGTTGGAGAAATTAATATAGTTAAATCATTAGCTTGGTAAATTTATGTGTTAAGATTAAAAGTAGTATGGTTTCTTGCTTCTTATTCTCAAGTTTTAGTTTCAGTTCATTCATAATAATGGTGAAATTTTAAAGATGTTTGACGAATCTCTTGCTCATACCTTTTGTGATTTGTTGATTGTAAATTACTTTGTAATGTTAGTTTGAGTTGATTTTATGTGCTTAAGTTCAACCATGCATGTTTGTTAATGTCATACTAGCAATTGGGTGTGTGTATGAATATTCATAGTCATAAATCCTCCATCTACCTTTGAAGATCACACCATTTCTATGGAATTGTAGATTTAATCCTAATCAAGCAGGAATAGGTTTCACGGGGATTTTTCCATCTGCAGGATTATCCATTATTACAATTGATCTTAGGTGTTAGATTAAAATATCTCTTAACCCTATATATTTTGATCTTTCTTTGGATTAATTTTAGGAGAACAAGCATCACTACATTTCCACATTTAATGACTTAAGATCATTTTCAAGGTTTAGATCTGAAAGTACAGTTAGGGTTTGTATCCATTTTCAAGTTTCACAAAACCCTTGTTTGAACTTGAAGCTTCTAGCCTAGTTGAACCATAAATGTTGCTTGTGATACAAGAAAATCACATCAAATAATGACTTGTTTTTGTATCATCAAGACTTGACATCCAAAACCTTGGGGTCATTTTTTGAAGATTTTTTTGTTGAAAGTCACCTTTCAAGAGAGATAGATCACCTATGTTTTATCTGTCTTGTGCAGTGCAAAACCACTCATCAATAGAATAGTCACTAGAAGGAGGTTCTAGCATAAGAAATGAAGCTAGAAGTTGAATCAACCTTCATGTACAATTCTAAGATATGATAGATCTCTTTATATGCAAAAAACCTAAAAAGAATCAAAAAATTTGAAAATAAAAATCTAAGTTGTGATGGAAAGATAACAGTTTCACATTTCCTATTGTAAGGACAACCTTCAAATTGATATTTATTAGTTTCAAGAGGATTTTAATAAGTGATTGTATCCTAAGAGTTTACAACATCTTCCATTATCAAAAAAATCTAGAATTCATGATACCTCTAGACATAATGAGCTAAACTGGTTGACCTTCCTAAGAAGGATAGAAATAGCTTTAGAGGGGAAAATCTTCTTCTGGGAAGTACATGAACCAATGGAATCTATAGAATTTGAAGAGGAGATTACTGGTGTTTCAGTTGAACCATTCAAGGGTTTGGTTAAAGATCAGCTGAGGAGTGATATTGGACTATGTTTGGAAGATATATTTTTGTCCAATTGGTGTAGAGTTCATTATGCGCCTTATTTAGAGCTTAACTGCCCTTCATGGGAAGACATAATCGATCAAGAAAAAATATATTTAGGTCTAATGGAACATATGAATACCTACAAAGAGGGATCATTTGTAGTAGAATTTGCATACACTCAATCAAAAGAACACTTGGTAGTTGATGGGGAACATATAGAGGTTGAATAAGAAAAATGTGCAACACTGAATGCTAAAATAGCCATAGAGCATGTTGGTTACAAGGAAGAATTTGAAACCCCTAGGAAAAAAAGAGTTGATCACACATCTGAAATAGAACATTCAACTAAACTTAATAAGCTACAAAAAAGAGGAGGTTAATGGTCAGATTCCTCTTGTCAGCAATGAGGATTCAATATTTATAGAATATGATGAATTTTTTGCAAGGCTCTTAAAAGATTGGAAAAACTTACTTTATAGAATACGGTTGGATGAATTGCTATATTACTGGGATAGTGTAGGGTACATGATGTAGCACATTCAAAGTTCACATGTTTTCAGATCAAATCCAACATAGAATTCCATACTATCACTGCAAAAAATACACTAGATGTGGAAAGACATGGATCTAGTGATTGCTTAGTTGATTATAATTCGCTGATGAACTTAGGAACAATGACAACATAGAAGGATCAATTTAGTTTGAGGGATGATATAGCAGATGCATCACCTCATGAGGATACCAAATATTTGGTGGTTGAGTAGTCAATTTGTAGTCAAGAGATTTCCCCTTCTCAAAATGACTTGCACAATTCATACTCAGGAGGCTATCCCAAACCAACAATCAAAGAGTTTAGTCCCCTTGACATAGAGGAAGAATTTTCTAATTTCTTTGCATTTGGTGTTAAGCTATAGAACTATTATGACATAGGGAAAATAGATAATTCTACACTCAAGGGTAATGAAAATATGTTACTCAAACCTCTGGATGATGAGGTAGTTGAAGTTCTATATGAGGATACTAGTTATCTAGCCAATGAATCTTATCAGGTATTCACACATGAACCAAAAGAAGAGGAAGTCCAAAGGGAGGAAGTATTGGAGGCTATCATCACATGAAATGTCACACCAATCACAATATACAATAGAAATTAAAGAGGATGTTGTGATATCTCTTGAGGAAAATGATCAAGTGGATGTGCAGAATGTGGATAATCAGTCAATTGAAGTTACTTATTATGGAGATACTCTTGAATAAACATATACAGATTTGTCATCCTAGTCTTATGCAGACATAGACCCTGGTAAAATATTCAATGAATTTAAAAATTTTAACCCTTTGCTTGGTTTATTTCTTAATGATTGTGATTGTGACCTATAAACCTATAATGCAAAGGGAATGCTACACCATGAGTTAGGACCCCCTGAAGCTAAGTGTATAAGAATCGATACCATACATGCTCTTAGTACTCAAGTATCACTGCCTACACAGGAGGACATCCAAGTTGTATCTTTCCTTGTTCCTACCACTATTCACACTTATCATTTTGATTATGGGGATGTTGGAAATAAAACATGCTTATGGACCAACCACCAGTTTGATGAATTGCCTCAATTGTTAATGTTTCTCGACTACATCATTGATTTTGAGATTGACAATAAAAAAGTCTATTTTTTTTAGTACAAGGACGATTTTACATGCCTAGGACTACAAATATTGCTTTATTACTTGTCTATGCATAGAGAAATCATATAGGGGTGGGTGTGTTGGAAAAATAGTGCATAACATAGATTAATATTTAATATAATTAGTGTAAGTGATTATGCAATAATCACTTTAGTTAGTAGAGATTAGTTAATAATAAATAAATTAACATCCTATTGTTAATTTAATAAATAAATTGGTTTTGGAAGTTATATTCTCGTAACTTGTTTTATATGGGAATAACGGCCTTTAAAGGCAATATTTTGTAATAAATTTTTGGTGCAATGTGAATGACTGATTTTTAATTCAAGAGTAATCTCTTTTTTTCTCCCTCATTTCAATATGGTATCAGAGTAGGTTTCTTCTTAGACCTCTCTCTAATCTCTCTCCATTCATTTTTTTTCACACAATGGTGTTCGCAATGGTATTGTAGTGAAGACCACGTGCAACTACTATTTTTTTCTACCATTCTTGCTTTTTTCAATAGGTAAGTAATGTATACCATGTGCAAAACCCTTTTTGACTCCATCATTCATCTACATTTCTTCTCTTTCTCTCCACTATGTTCATTCTTGCCATTGTTTGACACTTCACTCTATTCATTGTTATCATCCCAAAAACAAAAAAAAAAATTCCCTAATCTGTTGCAAGCATATGTTCAAACTTGGCGTTGAAATTGTTGCTTCTCCATGTTATTTTTGGGCACAATAATCATTAGAAATTCCAGACGTTTGAAGTAGTAGACCAGAGGAATTTTAAAGATTTGATATATAAAATGGGAATTGTATATTATGCATTATGTATTGAAGCATTGAACTTCATGGGAATTCTATATTTTATGTTGCTCATACATTATTGAAGTGCTAAAATTCGCAAGCATTATATTCATATTGGAAGTATGAGGGAGAAAATATAATAAAGGAGGTGAACCTACCACAATATGTTATGGATGGTATTTTGTATATGGATGAGTATGAAATTATTTTTGATTATTTTTTTCCAAAGTTGTTTTAGTGTAAGTGGCTTAACAATTTTGGTGAGAATGGAGGTGAAGAGTTGAATAACATTGCAAATGCAATCTAGAACTTTTTGTCTCAAATTTTTGTAGATTCGATTGTAGACTTATTTGCATCTATCATTCTTCTACATATATATCAGTGAAATGATGAGTATGATTTGAAAATAATGACCTCAATTCAAAATAATTTCATGTCTTCCTCTTCCATTCTCTTTAGTCTCTCCAATTTTTGAGAATGAATAATACACACAAACCTCATACATTGTTGCAAAAATAGTTATGCTACAAAGATGATAGAGTACGTAGCGTTAAACTGTGGGAAAGTTGATCTTCCATGTTTCAACCAAAAACTACAAAGCAACCATGGATGCAATGATAAAATACAAATTTTTATGTTAGCACTAAAGGGGGGTGTTGGAAAATAAGTGCATAACATAGATTAATATTTAATAAAATTAATGTAATTGATTATACAATAATCACTTTAGTTAGTAGAGATTAGTTAATAATAAATAAATTAACATGCTATTGTTTTTTATAAGATAAGCAACATTTACAGGGTGTTGTACCCTTTACACATCAATCCTCAAGGGCCAAAAAATATTAGGTCCATAGAAACATAACAAAAACCACCCAAACAAAACATAGTAACATTAGACATTAAACAACTCACAAAATAATGACCCAGCAGACAAGACATAGTAATAGTAGACTAACTAGCATTCTCCAAATTCTGAGAGAGAAGGCAAACAACATCCTCCCCAACCTAGTTGGGGCCTTCCTCCATAGCCTTCTTATCCATTTCATCCTAAAGTACAGTAGGAAGGGTGCTAGCCGCACGGTGGACCATCTTGATAGTGAACCGAGCTAGACCAGTGAACTTCTTCTTGAGCTTCTCCACCTACTCCAATAGCATGTGATGATCCTCCCCTTTGCCCATAGTCTTCACAGTGTCTTCATGCTCTATAGCCTAAGGGTTAGAGAAATGGGAAGTCAAATCCTCCTTTAGCATTTTGTTGAGCTCAAAAAAGTGGTAGGCCCTTCAATAAATTCCTTCTCCTCTTCCTTTGTGTCTTCCTCATTCCTAATGCCCTTTCTGGCATACTACTCATCAGTAAAAATTTCATTAAACTGCACTAGCTTGCTATTTTTCGCCAGCCTTCCAGATCTCCTAATGCTAGTATTTTCAACTCCTATCTCCCCTGTAGCAGCAACCACAGTATCCCCCTTGGAGTCTCTTCCCATTGCATTCTTCCCGTCACTGTTAGTGGTCAATGACTCTACCAGACCTTTCCCCTCTTCTTTCACTTTTTTCTTAGTTGCGGGTTTGCTATTAGCCTTGTTGGGGGTGGATTTGAGCTTATAGAGCCCAGTCATACAATTCAATTGGGAAAGCCCCACACTACCCCTTATTTTTTTGGCAAACGGTTTATGCTTGGGGTTTTCAGTATTCCCCAGAGGGGTTTTCCTTTTGGAGCCCTTAGACTCAATCAGAGAGACATTGTTTTGAGCAAGGGTTCAAATTCCTCAATACAAATAGTGGAAATGGGTTTGGGTGGAAAGAGCACACAGTGAAAATGATAAAGCCTCAATATGAGGCCTTGGTGGAGCAAAAGGGGAGGAGAATCCTCAAGGTTTTGGGCAACAGAGTCTAAGCATTCCTCAATGGAACTTTCTAAATTAGTGAGTAAGAAAAAGGGGAAGCTCAACAACATTTTATGGTGGAGGTGATTTAAAAGAGGAAAATGGTAATAATAGAAAGTTTTATATCTACCCTCTAAAGTGGCATGCTTCATGAGAGCAAGACAAACCTAGTCCCATGGCCATGGGAGAGCTTCTCTTTCAAAGCCAAACTAGGAGCAGACAAGTTTTTATTTCCTTTGAAGAAGGCATTAAGGCTTTCATTGTCCTAAGCCTTGGTGTTCTTAGAGTACTTCTTCCTGATACAAGAGAGCCTCGTTTCCTGTGCAATCACCTCCTCATTGACCTCGAAGGAGATTCCACCCATGCTAACCCTTCTTTCTTTCTAGGAGCTCGTGAACTGTATAGACATCCTCAGATCATGACCAACCAAGCATTCCATTAAAGGTGTCAACCCACCTTTGACACAAATTATCCAAACCAATAGGTCCTTGCGGAATTACCCATAATTTTCTAGCTCCATCCTCACCTTGTCACCACTCTTCACACTGTAAAACTAGGAAACTTGTGAGAGAAAAATATTAGAAATTTTGTTAATGTGAGAGGTTTCCCAAACACCTCTTCTCTTAAGCTAGCCAAGAAGGCTTCAAGAAATCAAGATGTTATGTAGGACACATGTTTTAGGTGTTAAATCCAAAAAGGCAATCTTTTCAAGCCCGTTAATGAAAATATTTAAACAATGATGTCCAGGTTTGTGAAAAATTATGACATTGGAAGGTTTTCCTTCCATGTTTCCTTTGCACAAGTACTGATGATGGTTGGCCATGGGGCCAAATTTATACTTCCCTAAATATCTTCCTTTTATCATTAGAGACTTTTTAGTGGGGTTGATAAGACAAGGCAAGAGCTTCATGCCATAATTATTAGTCACATCAAATTTGAATTTAGAAATCCATAAGGATATGCGAAGGTTGAGACAAAACCACAAATATAGATTGTGTAAGGCCTAACCCAACTTGGTCATTACCCCATTGTACTTCCCATTACTCCTCATAATTAGTTATGTAATTTCTATCCCCACCCCATTATTCAAAATTTTCCATGAATTTAACACCTCGACATTCATCTTCGTCCACATCACCCAAAAATCAAATATGTGGACCACCTAGAAATCCATGACAATCACAAATTTAGATATCATCATGATAAACACATGTGCCCTGCTCCTTGAGGATGATACCTTGTATTCCTAGTGGTAGGTTCCCTATATTCCTCCAACACTTAGAAACTCTCTAATGGGAGCCAAGATTAGCTAGGGCATCAGCCACTTGATTACCCTCCCTATAAATGTGAGTAACAATCTTCATATCTAACTTCAACACCAAATGATTTATGTCTCATTGTCTAACATGATATCCCTGTTACTCCATCCTAATAATCTTCCCAAGTTTATAGAGTTAGCCATAAACTTAGAATGGACCCTTCTATATGTAGTTTCTTTATCCCCATAGTAACAACTAAATGGATTCCCTTTAGCAGTGCCCTTACTTCCATAGTCATGGAGGTCTGAATCCCAGTACCCCTGAGTAACTAGCCACAAAGTTGCCCCTGCAGTCCTTGATAATACCCCCTATGCTTCCCCTGCTCAGGTTACCTTTGGTAGAACCATCAAAATTGAGTTTATGCCAACCACGATCTAGGGGTTTCCAGATAGTGTCTCATCTAGCCTGAGACTGAGATTTGTCAAAGGAGTTGACCTCAAGATTTTGGTTCCAATATTTAGCCATTTTAATCTCCCATTTAGTAGGAGCTTTTTCTGGGGTTTCCCCATTGAAAGTTGAAATATTTTTAGAAATTAGCCTTAGGCCTATACCAAAAACCTCCTTAGGACTCATCTTGATATTCCTAAAGATCTGGTTGTTCCTCTCTTTCCACAAGCACCAACAGATGATGGGGGGACCTAGATCCAAATCTCTCTAGGTAAGGGGTGTTGGAAGGGTCCAGACCATCTCAAGATAAATGATTTGATGTCCCTACACATAGTCTAGTGAGTACCCAATCTCACCAAAGCTAGCTCCTAGACACCAACAACAAATGGGTAGTGCAAAAGTAAATGATCCAAAAATTATTCATTACATTTTCACATCAAACACCTCTTAGGGATATGAAATCCCCTTTTCCTCAGGTTATCCTAAGTAAGGATCCTATTATGGTAGGATGTCCACAAAAAAAAAAGTTTATTTTTGGAATCATGCTCCTATTCCAAACTTGTTTCTGGGTCCATGCTCAATACGTTGAACAGACAACAGATTGTAAGTCATTTTGATTGAAATATTTCCCTGCATGTCATTAGTCTAGTAGAATTCATCCTCCATGTTGGATAAAGGTAATTTGGTAAGGGAGAGTAAGTCCTACAGAGACTTAGCCAGAGTTAACAACTCAAGGGACAAAGGACAACAAAGAAGCAGATCTTTCCACCTCCTAGCCCCCAGTTGACTGAGAAGGTAGTCACCAATGTACATGTTGAAGAAGAGTTGCATCGGTCTTATAAGATTCCTGAAGTCAGAGTGTGAAAGGGGGGCATCTAACAACTAAGGGTCTTCCCAAAACTAGTTTTATATTGGAATAATGGCCTTTAAAGTCAATATTTTGTAATAGATTTTTAGTACAATTGAATGACTAATTTTTAATTCGAGAGAAATCTCATTTTTTCTCCCTCATTTCAATAGGGTGTTGGTTTTCCTGGTTTGAATATAATTCATTTAGGTTCTCTTTGTATATAGCTTGGTTTGAATAAATCTAGTTTTCTTTCACTTTCACTTTCTTGCTTTGGAACTAGTTTAGGTTTGTCCTTTGCTTCCTTTTTCTAGTATGGTCTGGGGTCTTCTCATTTTCTTTTGGTGATATTTTGTAGGTGCACCACCAATTCAATTATCTAGGAATATTCTAGGTGTTTTCTTGAGAAACATAATAATTTTTTTGGAAAGGACAATGAAGGTCTTCTGTTAGTGTCAAATGGTATGGGATGTTTGATTTAAAGAGTATATGTTATTGGTCTGATCTGATTCTGAAGTATTTTGAAATTTTATATCTCTCACACATTTTCAGAGTCCTAAGGTCACTGTAGGATCCTTTGTGAAGTCATGTTAAGTGAAAAATATTAAATTTTTGTTTAGTTCCACTATGATTCTTAGCCCTAAGTGCAAACTTCACTATTTTCAAGTTGAAAAGTAAAGAAAAGAAAAGAATAATCAAAAGAAACAAAAGAATAGAGAGAAAATAGTGAAAAAAAAATAAAAATCAACTTTCAAATATTTTTGAATAACTCTACCGGGGCTATGGATGCCTGACTGGTAGTAGAGAAATGTTTGAGAGAATCACAATGAAAACTTCATCAAGGCTATAGACATTTAAATGGAAGTGAGGAAATGTCCAAGTTGATTTTGAAGTAGAATCATTGACATAGCTTAACATGACGGAGTGTAGGTTTCTATAGTTGCTTAAGGAAGGAAATGAATACATTTGCACAAACTTGTATTTTTTAGCATATGGAAGGTTAGATCAACTAGTGATTTTCATTCTTGGATCAAGTGTTTTCATTTGTTTGGCTTAATGTGGAGGTCAAAACCAAATATTTTGGGTTCATGATTCTTGTTCGTTATTGAAATGCTCTAAAGCATTTCCCTAGTAGAGTCACCATTTGTTGTGAAATTTACACACATGCCCCACTAAAAGAATGGTGTTACAACTTCTAGAATTTTCATGACATCACCACCCTAACAAAATTTGAATCCAATATGTGAAACCTCAACCTTGTAAAAATCCAAATTCCACAAGCAAGCTATCCTTGCAAATCAATTTTTTAGGTGGACAAATGACACTAAAAATTCCATACTAATCCAAAAAGAATCATATATATACTTAAGAAAGCATGCCTAGATCCTTTACATGCATAAATGTTTGAACCAACTATTAAAATTTGCATAAATTTAGCATAAATTTAGCCTTAGGAAAAACCAAAAATTTCTAGATAAAGACAATTTGTGTCTTGCTATGATCCCGTAGCACACCCTGTTTTTCAACGTGTCACATAGGCTTTCCATTATAAACATCCCATGTGTTCTCCATAAATAAGCCTGGGTCCTATTATAAACTTTATTGAAGAGACTATGCAATATCGAAAGGACTTGTTTCAATGTCCCTTTGATAATCTAAACAAGACATCATCTGAGACACACTAAAATATTGGGAGGAAATAGTCTGGAGTCCCTTCAATGGGATGATGTGCATTGAAATAATAAAATTCAAGCCTTGAATTTGATAATATCAAAGGAAATAAAATATGATGGGCTCGTAAGTATGTCGAATTGACAATGAAACATCAAAGAGATAGTTTTTGGAGTCCCTTCGAAAACCCAAAAAATAGGAAAAACATACTATTAAAGCTATCAGGAGGAAATATGTACACCATAAGGACAAAGAGACTGGTCCCTTCGATGAAATGATAACATTTATTTCCTTGGCTTTGATAATATAAAAGGAAAAAACTTCATTGGCCAAAATTAAAATATGATTTAATAAGCCCAAAAATATCAAAATGACAAAAGAATATTGAAAGAAACTATTTGCAAGACCTATCTGAGGAAGAGTTCGAAAGGACACTAGGATATCAAAGTGAAGTTATTCAAAGTCTCTTCAAAAAGAAAGAACATACTATTAAGGAAGACATCGAGGGGAGAGTAAGATATTGGCAAGAATGAAATATTATCCTTTCAATACAATGAAAGCACTTACTTTCCCATTGACAAGACAACAATATTTTAAAGAGAAAATTTTGCAGTCATGAAAAACAAATCAATGGTCTACATTAAAAACATTTGATTATACTTTTGATGAGATGAAATTTTCCATTAGACGACATTTATGAACCAAATTCGAGAGAATTAAAGACCAAATCTTGGGTTGTTTGAAAATCATGGAGCATTCAAAGAGAAGGGAAATGGAGTGTAGCAGTGGTCGACAACAAAAGAACCAAAAAAGGTGTTTCTATTCAAGTAAGTGCCTAAGCTTAATCTAAAATTTTCAGTATCCAAAACCAATTAAACTAGCAAGCACAAAGTAGGGTTTTCTACGAATTGATATTATGGAAAGCATGTTTGAAACTCCTAAAACTAAGAGACAAAAGTTAGAAACTAGACATTTGAATCAAGGCTTGGTTGACCAATATCCTAGCTTTCCAGAAGAAATGCACAACTTAATCCTCAAGTTGAGAAATTGGAAGACAAACACAAGGAATTAGGTGACACATGGAACCTAACAAGGGGGTATGATTTTTTCATATAGCTTGATAAGAAAATGCATAGACACCAACCAATATCAAACCTATGGAGACTCAATCTACGAAGATTAGTAGTACCTAATGTTTTTTCAATGTTGAATTGATCAAGGCACTATAGAGAAATATGACTTAAAAACATGAATGATCTACCTTGCAGATGGATCTTCCTTTGTACCTGTCACAAAGAATTATATCTCCACAGTGTTTCAATTAGATACTAGTAAAAACATGAAGTTTAGAATTAGATATCTTCTAAAGGAATACCATAACATGGATGCTAGTTATGAGAGATGGAAGTTACCATTACACATACCCCATGCTGAAGGAAATAGACTTAAGGTGTTTTCAGATAAAGACCACCCTCCATTCTCTGTGAGTTTTTTTTAAGAATAATTCCAATACACCTAATATTCGGCTTGTCAAGTACTGGGTCTAAATTCTCCTACATTAATGGCCATAGCACCAATGGTCTTAATAGAAGACATAGATAATAAGGGTTCCAAACCATTTGACTAGGTAGAGTACTTGGAAAATGACCTCAATAATGCCCTCACTACTATCAAGAACAATAATGGAGGCATCCATTTTAAACATTACTCCCTATTTATGCATCTCATCTTGCATGAAGGATGGAACATGGGAAATTGGAGTGATCATCTGAGAATAAAAGATACAGATTACAACATAAATATCAAGCTAGTATAGATGTGGACTACAATTTGGGATAATAGGTGTGGGAGGTCATAATATTTGTACTTTCAAGTGTATTTTGTGTTGAAAATGCATAAACAACTCAGTGATAAATGTCAAAATGCTGGTAATCACAAGGGACCTTACAAATGAACAATGTTGGAAGTATGCTTTCATCGGATAAAACAATATGGTGATGCTTTCAATCCTATAACTAACCCAGATTTCAAAGAAATAGCAAAGGAGAAAGGGTTGAGAGAGATTCTATTCTAAACTAACTCCTAAGATAATTCACAACAATGATGAATGCTACAAATGGATAGATCCCTAGTAAAACCAATCTCTACTTGATCAAGGATAGACCCACAACTACACAGAAATGGTGCAATCTTCTGAGGAAATTAGAAGATTTTTAGACTATGAATATTCATCCACATACCCAATTACTGGCACAATGTAAACAAGAATTCACAGTTGAATTTAGCACAAAATAATGCCCATACTAACTTTACACAACAACCTACAATCAACAAATTGCTAAAAGTATGGACTAGAGATCGATCAACATCATTAACATTTCACCATTATCATGAAAGAACTGAAAACTAACATCTAACATCTGAGAATTGAGAACAAGAAACCATAAAATGTCAAAGTGTAGAACAAAGCTTTCCAAATCAACAATCCAATTGCAGTAACTTCACTAGAATTTACATAAAAGTATCCTTGCTCTCCACTCTTCTACAACTAATTTCTAAAATCTACTTATCAATTCTAGCCTTCTAACCCCTAAAATCTAACCCTTACAAATGAGAAGGTGTTGGCCTTCTATAGATATTGCATTCCAAATTGAAAGGCCATGATTAAATCAATACAATGGCTCAGATCAATCCTCTAGAAGCATCAAGTAGTTTCATTATGATTTTGGAATCTAGATACATCATCATCCAATCACATCCAAACAGTTACATTCTTGAGCAATGAAAAAATGATATTCCACCAGCTTGACATTAATAAGAATTGTTGATTGGAGAGATAAACTAGAATCACATGTTGCAAGAATTTTTTAGGAATCTCCTCTAGCTATTAACAACCTTGACACAGATTCTTATGTAGGCTTCTTATTTAATTTTTTAAGTTGCAGTTGTATTTATGGAATCTTCTTGGCAAGAAATGAAGTTTAACACATTTCCAAAGGCAAGGTCCTTGAATAGTTTGAAACTCCTCCTTCCTTGACACACTTTCATATGTAGGTGTTATGTGAACTCATCTTGTATCTTTGGGTTTCTCTTTCACAGAATATAATATCCCTGCCAACCAATAAAATAATTATAAAAATATTCAATAGTTGTAAAAAATCCTATCTTAAACCATATTTGTATCCTAAACTCATGGTTTAAAATAAAACCAACCCATTAAAATCAAAGACACCATAAACCCATCCATTTAAATATCTACTTCATAAAGTATATGACATGATTATAATTAATGAAATAGAATTCACACTAACTGATTACTCTTTAGTTGATGTAACAACACAATCTATAAACCAGAGATCACGATTCTATAAATTCAATGCATTTCTCCCATGGGAACTCCAAGTGATGATAATCAATCCAACTCAAATAGACCGCGCCAATAATTAAACATAAATTTTAATGTGATATTTAATTATGACCATAGGTTGCCAACCTTCAAACACTTCAAACAAGCCTCATATTTGTATGGCTTTGTTTACCTGATGGCTCCATACATTATATATTCAAAGCAAATGATCTATGATTCGACCATTTCATCGAACTCCACTTTCCACATGTTCAACGCTTCTGCAAGAACACATATATATATATCCTTCACTTCATCGAATATCTCTTACACTCAAGCTAGATGATGAAACCCTTTCGCACTGTCAATGCCAAGTTCCTTCCAATGCTAAATGATCCATTCTCCATCCTCCAAATGCATCACCTTACAACCATGAAGAATTACTTCTAATAAATTCACATTGATTGAAACATATGATCGTGATTTACCAAATCAATCCACGAGCCTCATCCATTCGAGTGATAAACTACCAACACAATGTGGAATTCATTTTCCATGATTGATACTTCATCACTTTAACTTTCACTTACAGACTCTATCTCTCCCAATCATTACTAGTCTCAAATGCAATCACTGTTGGGAACCGTACGACTATAATATAAACTCTAAATTTTTTCAAGTTGAAGCATGAGGAATGCCCTTAACCACCTTCATTGTTCTAGATACTATGAAATCTGCTCCAACACATAACATATATCCAAGATGGGTGATGTGATAATGATATCCATATATATATATAGCGTATTACTCTCCTCATGCCAGCCACCTTATCATGCAACATCATTTTTTCTGTGAGCCAGCTTCCTAGTTTTTATCATCCATTGATATTAATTACTTATCCCAGACAAATCCTATAACCATTAAATTTGTAATACAAATCAATAGTATTTCCAATACTATTTAAACCCATTCTTTTGCTTAGATTCGTTCGTGCTATTACCAAACACAGCTAATGTCTCTTTTAATTGTATTTTCTAATAGGCATTATGTTCTTACTTCATTAGCTGCATATTTCTTTAATGATTGGATCCTTATTGATTGGCTCCCTCATTACTAATCCTCTCTTTACAAGCATTCTCATGGTCTTTGTAACAAGATCACTAGAATGATCCATGAATTAAGGCTTGAAATCCTCTATTCTTGAGCACCACAATTTAAGGATGTTGGAGAATTGCAACATAAGCCATTATATGCTTTCGATCTTTCTTCCCTCATCCTCACACATATTAGCTGAATTTTAATAGTCCACGAATTGTGTTTCCCCTTTGATACTTTTACTGGCATTCTTATCATTGCATCAACCCTTCAAAGGAATTTATCAACCCAACCATCCTCACAAACTTTTGGTGTTTCAGGGATTTGATGGTTTCAGAGAATTTGGTGTCTTAGGGAATCTAAGGGTGCTCAGATTTCTCGAAGCTTAATCCTTTCGTAAAATCCGTAGTCACTCAGATTTTCCAAACTTTATCTTTACACACCATTTTTCTTTGATTTTACTCAGCTTCTTACTTCTCATAGATTCATCATTGCTTGATCGTGATCCTTACTTTCATGATGTTTGTTCAAACTTTTAGCCTTTGTTACAATTTTATCATTCATTGAATATCGATGTTGCCATTTCTCATGTCATTCACATCTTTTTAAAATTTGAATCCATTTCCAATATGGCTCAAGGCTTGCACATCCTTATATATGAACAACAAAAAATTTTAATGCTAGGCCCTTCATGATTACTCCAATCATGCATGAAACACTCCATTGTTCTCATGAGTTACACATTGTCCTTTGTGGACTTTAATATTTTGGGGAATCTGAGAGTGCTCAAATTTTCTGAGCTACTATATGCTTCCGCCAAAATAGATTAATGGCTCTTTTCTATGGTAGGGATCAAATTTAAATGTCACTGACCCATTGAGATGATGACCCCTCAAATCATTCAAAACATCTCCCAAATTTTTTTAAAGTAATCTGCACTTATCCTCTCCATGCCTCTATCGATCATTAACCGAGCCAATCTATTATAAGATGATCATTCATTCTCCTTTAGTTATAGTGTGCTTCAAAACTGGTGGTGATCTACTCATTCGTATTATCCATGCATGCTACCTTGAAGGCTTCAGTTTGTTCGAGCCACTAATTCTGAAGCAATTAACATTTTCCCTCTAAGCATCATTCATTTTTTATGACTTTGATTAATTCGGGGACTTGATAGCCAGCCACTCTTAATTACCATTATTAGACATTCCTTCATAAGAAAACCTTTATTAAATGTCCTCGCCTTGCACTAGTTTAGTGCGTAATAGTTGCACCTTCTAATATCGTTGGCTTATGCTTACAGACTTGCAAGCCTTTACTTTGGTAATACACCAAATATGCTCACTTGATGTACTCATAATTTAACTTTAATTCTTCGATCATTCAAAATACTGCCACTAGAGTCTAAAGATTTCACTCAACTGATAATAATCTCCTGCACCAATTGCACCATGGTTTGGTTCCAAAAATTTGTCTATTATTTTATTGTATTCATGAATTTCACTTATGATAAGATGGCTTTAAATGTTCATAGACTTTATATTTAGCAACGTCTGATAAACACCAAAACAATATCCCTAGGAGATATAATTTCACCTTTCATTTTGATAAACTCTTGATTCCTTCTGTGAATTCTTTCATTGTATTTGCCATGAATCTACTGAAACTCGGGGTCCTTTAATAATCAATGAGCCAGATTTCACTACCTTATTATCATTTGTCACTTTGATCTTATTTTCATTACTTGTTAGTTATGGCCAACACCTTTACTCCCATTGTAAATATGCCCATGTTGTCACAATGTTACCACTTGCTTCACACACTAGACCTTCAGCATTCGTAGATCAATCACTTCGCATACCTAGGAAAAACATATGATTCCTTACATCTACTCAACTCATTCAACATTCATTGTTCTCGCAGATTTTCATAACTCGAGGATTTCTCCTATACTTCATGGAATCAGCCCTCTCAAAAATTTGGTGTCTCAGGGAATCTGAGGGTACTCGGATTTTCTGACATCTATTCCCTTCAAAAAATCCACCTCGGTGGGAATTTCCTAAGCCTACATACTCTTCTTCAATGTTAATGATTTCGTATACTATGCCATTCAAACATAAGCAACTCTTCCAAAATAACTCCATCAATATGAAATTTCCTGGTCTACATCATTCTTGGTGAACCTTTTCCCGCGCACTCATAACCATTTCCTAGTTTTAGCAACCTTCACCATGCTCTTCATGAAATGCATATCGACCTCATGCCTTCAAAAAATTAAGGTGCTCACGCATCTCCCCATAATGGCTTTGTTTTGACCTCATTTTGAATAAACATTACTTTCCCTTCCCTTGCTAAGAAGCATGATGAGCTACAATTATGCAAGAACCAATTTATTCCTTGACAAAGTACGATTAGTGCCAAAATGTAAACATGAACTTAGGCAAATATAATCAAATTTCACTTTGACATCTGATAATATAATTAAATCAATCATGTCAAAACTCATCTAATGATCAAAACCAATATGTGGTGTGATGGCAGTAACTGATGAAACCTTGTATTGCATGACTCAAAATTTTACAGTGAAGCATATAAAACTCAATTCATCTCAAGGAAGGCCAAGATGGAAATGCATGTGTATCCATATATAAACTAGTTTTCTCACACCATCATGCGATATTAGGAAAATTATAATGACTAAAAATTTCATTTGCCAAGATAGCATCAACACAATAAATTAATCTCAAGAACCTTAGACATTAGATGGAACAAACCAAATCAAGCACTAAGGTTTCTCAAATAGACTAGGACTGAAGGCTAGTTATCATACTCCTCAAAGCTCAAGAATGTGATGGGGAGATGGATTTAGAAATTCTAACCAAGACCAAATTTTCCGCATAGACTGACCTGCGCAAAATTTGAGGTAGCTCAGAATCTCTGGGAGAACTGGACCTCAAGGAATTCAAGAGAGATTGGATTTTCCGGATGGACTGAACCTCAGGGAATCTGAGGGAGCTCAAATTTCCCGAACCTCTCCTTGACTTAATCAATTTTGGCTACAAATGGAACTCTAGTTGAAGGCATAGAGTTCAATGATGACCTAAGATCAGAGGTTGCAATCAAGGAACCCTAAGTGAAAGAAAAATATTGGTTCCTTTAAGAGGAGAAAAAGCCATGATTCCAAGAAATTTAACCCTTAAAGGGAAGAAGTTAGACCTACAACAAAACCAACAAACGAAGCAAGCAAAAAGAGGGTCCCCGCCTTTGGTGGGCGTGTGTACGAAAAGTGCACAACAAATGGTGACTCCTACTGGGAAAATGCTCTAGAGCATTTTAATGAAAAATAGGAATCATGAACCTAAAATCTTTGGTTTCAATATCCATATTAGGAAAAAAAAATCAAAATGTAAGATCAAAGGTAGATCAAACATTCCATAACCTGAAAAAATCCTAGTGTGTGCAAGTGAGTTCATTTCCCTCCTTAAGCTACTGCAGAAACCAAGCTCAGTCAAGTTAGGCTATGTAAAGGATTCTAACTTCAAAGAAACCTAGATAGAGCCTCGCTACCAGTCAAGCATCCATAGCCGTGATGAGGTTATCACTGTGATTCTCTTGAACATAGCTCTACTGCTAGCTAGGCATCTATAGCCCCAATAAAGATATTTGAATCCTCCTAATAAGTTGAATTCTCACTTTTTATTTTCAATATTTTCTTTACTTTTTCTTTCTGATATTCTTTTATTTTCACTTTTCATTTCAACCTTTAAGCAATGAAGCTCATGCTCAAGGCTAAGAATCATAGTGGCACTAAAGCATAAATTTAAGATTTTTCACCTAACAAGACCTTACAAGAAACCTACAACAACTTGAAGATTCTTAAGATGTATGAAAGATATAAGATTTCATAATAATTTAGGTTCAAATCAAACCAATGACCCATCCTCATTAAATCAAACATTCAGACCACTTGACACTAACAAAAGATCTTGACCATCCATTCAAGACACATGATTAAAGTCCATCAATAAAATACTTAGAACAATTCTAGATAATAAGATGATTGTTGTGCATATGAAAATATCCCCAAAAGATAATAGAGGGACCCCCAAGCTAGAGAAGCAATGTAAGACCCAAAAAAATCTTAAACTAAAGTAGAGCCAAACAAATCTAATCTAAAGAAATCTAACCTAATGAAAAAAAAAGTAGATTAAAGGAAACCTACAGCTAAGAAAGCAAAGCAAGTTGTATTTATTCAAATTGGACTATGTACAAAGAGACTCAAAGTGATTCATAATCAAACAAGGAAAACTGGGACCCACCCCTATTAGGCTCATCAATGTATGGACAAGTAATAAGATGATAGTAACAGTCCTCAAGAATGTAAATTCATCCTTATATTGAGAAAAATAAGCCTCAACAATACAACATTCATACTCTACATTATAATAAGGAATGATTAAGAGTTGAGGTAACTCATTAGAACCATGCTCAACCCATATGCAAGTTGTCTTCTCTAAGCCTCCATAATCAAATTGATAAGATTCAAAAAATTTAGCAAGGAAAGAAACAACCTAGTGTGACACTTGTCCACACAGAATATTGTGTTTATCGTCTTCCAATCGTGAAGAGATGATATCCATGTTGTCAGAAGGTCTCAACTGATGATGTAGTATTCCTCTCGCACTCGAAACATGAAAAATAGAATTAGAATCATCACTAAGCAATGCAGGGCGGAATTAAAATTGAACAAATTCAGAATTATCAATATGGAAATTTTCACCTATTTGAATTTTTACATGAGGGATCAATGATGAAAATGTAGAAGCTCCTCCTTGCACAAAAACTCCCTTAGTGGGATGTTCATCAAGAAGCATCATAGACTAATCTTCAAGCACATTTTTACTTGCAACTGTGTGGTCAAGCCCATCAATTATGACTTTAGCATTACTATTTTCAGCATCATTCAGATTTTCTTGCACATTAGTATGAACCACATTAGCCACCTCATCATCAATACATAAAGCATGTTGATTTTCAATGCTTAATTCACTAGTAGATAGAGGGAAAAAAAAATTGATAAATGAGAGAACTGCCTGAATTCATCTTTTGTTGGCACTGGTTCAGATTCTTGATCATAGCCATCAAGAATGTTGACTCCTCCATTAAGTGCTTCCTCATGTTCTTCAAGACATCCATTAGTAGCTTGTTGACATTCTTCTATCAGAGACTTGTTTGATGTATCTTTCTATGTATCCCTCGTATGTTGTGGCAGTTGTACTTGCTCTTCCACCTCCGTTATGGCTTCCTAGCATTGGAAGCATGTGAATTTAGAATGCTCTTCCTCATGCATCCTGCACCAAGTTGGTAACAACTAATCCTCTAGGAAGACTTTGTAACTCAGACTTGACCAATATTTTATAATTATGGCAACAAACTCTTCATATCTAGTCTGTATTGGATCTTCATTGTGGATGGGAGGAGCTTGTATGGTAACTCCTTTCTCTTGTAGCTCACCCTCCACTATATTTTCAGAAATCTAACTAACCTCTATAGGAACATCCTCCTTGATCTTTATAGATAACTCTTCACTCAAATTTTCCTCTATTAACTTTGATACCTCAGGTTTGTATTCCTGACACTTAGTCCCTTCCAGAGCCACCTCAACATCAGTTGGCTTCTCTATAGTGCATTCCTTGTTTAGAGACCCAAAAATTTGAGGAAAATAAATTTGAAGACTATTGACTCAGAATTTGTACTTTCAAATTTAGAAATCTATCATATCTTGGATTTTCAACATAAAGGATTATTTAACTTCTAGCTATGTCACCTTCATTAAACCTTCCCTCTAGCACTAATCTGTTTATGGTGTTTTCTACATAGAAACAACTCGGACAAAATATAATATCCTATCTCTCTTGAAAGGTAAATATCTATTAGCAAGCCTCAAGAGATAACCCCAAGGTCTCTAATGTCAGGTCTTGACAATGCATAAACAACTTAGTGATAAATGTAAAAATGTTGCTAATCACAAGGGACCTTACAAATGAACAATGTTGGAAGTATGCTTTCATCAAATAAAACAATATGGTGATGCTTTCAATCCTATAACTAACCCAGATTTCAAAGAAATAGCAAAGGAGAAAGGATTGAGAGAGATTCTATTCTAAACTAACTCCTAAGATCAATTACAACAATGATGAATGTTGCAAATGGATAGATCCCTAATAAAACCAATCTCCGCTTGATCAAGGATAGGCCCACAACTACATAGAAATGGTGCAATCTTCTAAGGAAATTGAAATATTTTTAGACTATGAATATTCATCCACATACCCAATTACTGGTGCAATGTAAACAAGCATTCACAATTGAACTTAGCACAAAACAAGGCCCAAATTAACTTTACACAACAACCTACAATCAACAAATTGCTAAAAGTATGGATCGGAGATGGACCAACATCATTAACATTTCACCATTATAAAGAAAGAATTGAAAACTAACATCTAACATTTGAGAATTGAGAACAAGAAACCATAAAGTGTCAAAGTGTAACACAAAGCTTGCCAAATCAACAATCCAATTGCATTAGCTTCTCTAGAATTTACATAAAAATCTTCTTGCTCTCTCCTCTCCTACAACTAATTTCTAAAATCTATTTGCCAATTCTAGCCTTCTAACCCCTAAAATCTAACCCTTACAAATATGAAGGCACTCTAGCCTTTTATCGATATTACATTCCAAAATGAAAGGTCAGGATTAAATCAATCCAATGGCTCATATCAATCCTTTAGAAGCATCAGGTAGTTTCATTATGGTTTTGGAATCCAAATACCTCATGATCCAATTACATCAAACAATTACATTCTTGAGCAATGAGAAAATGATATTCTGCCAACTTGACATTAATAAGAATTCCTAATTCGAGAGATAAAATAGCATCACATGTTGTAAGCATTTTTCAGGAATCTCCTCCAATTGTAAACAAGCTTGACATAATTTTTATGCAGGCTTCTTATTTAATTTTTTAAGTTGCAGTTGTATTTTTGGAATCTTCTTGGAAAGAAATGAAATTTAACACATTTCCAAAGGCGAGGTCCTTGAACAGTTTGAAACTACTCCTTCCTTAATAGACTTTCATATGTAGGTGTTATGTGAACTCATCTTGTCTCTTTGGGTTTCTCTTTCATGTAATATAATATCCCTGCCAACCAATAAAATAATTATAAACATTTTCAATGGTTGTAAAAGAAATCCTATCTTAAATCAAATTTGTATCCTAAGCTCATGGTTTAAAATAAAACCAACCCATTAAAATTAAAGACACCATAAACCCATCCATTTAAATATCTACTTCATAAAGAATATGGCATGATTATAATTAATGAAGTATAATTCACACTCCTTGATTACTCTTTAGTCAATGTAACAACACAATCTATAAACTAGAGATCATGATTATGTAAATCTGATGTGTTTCTCCTATGGGAATGTCAAGTGATGATAATCAGTCCAACTCAGATAGATCACACCAATAATTAAACATGAATTTCAATTTGATTTTTAATTTTGACCATAAGTAGCCAACCTTCGAACAATTCAGATGAGCCTCATATTTGTATGGCTTTGTTTACCTGATGGCTCCATACACTATATATTCAAAGAAAATGATTTGTGATTCGACCATTTCATCGAACTCCAGTTTCCACATGTTCAATGCTCCTACAAGAACACACACACACACACACACACACACACACACACACACACACACATATATATATCCTTCACTTCATCGAATATCTCTTACGCTCAAGCTAGATGATGAAATCCTTTGCATTATCAATGCCAAGTTCTTTCCAATGCTAAATGAGCCATTCTCCATCCTCCAAATGCATCACCTTACCACCATGAAGCATTACTTCTAATAAATGTACATTGATTGAAACATATGATTGTGATTTACCAAATCAATCCATGAGCCTCAATTGTGTTCATGCCTTTTGTGCCTCATCCATTTGGGTCATAAACTACCAACACAATGTGGCACTCATTTTCCATAATTAATACTTCATCACTTTAACTTTCATTTATAGACTCTTCCTCTCCCAGTCATTACTAGTCTTGAATGCAATCACTGTTGGGAACAATGTGGCTATAATATAAACTCTAAAGTTTTTCAAGTCAAAGCATGAGGAATGCCCTTAACCACCTTCACTATTCCAGCTACTATGAAATCCGCTCCCACACATAATATATATCTGAGATGGGCAATGTGATAATGATATCCATAGATATATAGTGTATTACTCTCCTCATTCCAACAACCTTATCATGCAACATGATTTTTTTGTGAGCCAACTTCCTGGGTTGAATCATCCACTGATATTAATTACTTATCTTGGACATGTCCTATAACCATTAAATTTGCAATACAAATCAATAATGTTTCCAATTCTATTTAAAATCATGCTTTCACTCAGATTTAGTTGCCCTATTACCAAACACAGATGATGTCTCTTTTAACCATATTTTCTAATAGGCATTATGTTCTCGCTTCGTTAGCAATAGATTTCTTTAATGATTGGCTCCTTATTGATTGGTTCTCTCATTACTAATCCTCTATTTACAATGCGGTATTTGTAACAAGATCACTAGAATGATCCACAGATTAAGACTTGAAGACCTTTTTTCTTAAGCACTACAGTTTAAGGATGTTGGAGAATTACAAGATAATCCATTATATGCTTTCGACCTTTCTTCCCTCATCCTCATGCATTTTAGATGAATTTTAATAGTCCGCAGATTTTGTTTCCCCTTTGATACTTTTATTGGCATTCTTATCATTGCATCAACCCTTCAAAGGTGTTTATCAGCCCAACCATCCTCACAAAATTTTGGCATTTTCAGGGATTTGATGGTTTCAAAGATTTTCATGTCTCATTGAATCTGAGGGTGCTCGAATTTCCTGAAGCTTAATCCTTTCATAAAATCCACAGTCACATGGATTTTCAGAAATTTATCTTTCCAAACCATTTTCGTTGATTTTTTTCAACTTCTTACTTCTCAGAGATTCATCATTGCTTGATCATGATCCTTACTTTCACGACATTTGTTAAAAATTTCAGCCTTCATTACAATTTTATCATTCATTGAATATCGACGTTGCCATTTCTCATGTCATTCACATCATTTTAAAATTCGAATACATTTCCAATATGGCTCAAGATTTGCACATCCTTATATATGAACAACAAAATGTTTTAATGCTAGGCCCTTGATGATTACTCCAGTCATACACGAAATGATCCATTGTTCTCATTAGTTACGCATTGTCCTTCATGGACTTTAATATTTTGGGGAATCCGAGATTTCTCAAATTTTTTGAGCTACTATATGCTTCTGGAACCAAAACAAATTAATGGCTCTTTGCTACGGTAGGGATCAAATTTAAATGTCACTGACCCATTGAGATGATGACCCCTCAAATCATTCAAAACATCTCCCAAAAAATGTCAAAGTAATCTACACTTATCCTCTCCATGCCTCTGCTAATCATTAATTGAGCCAATATGTTATAATACGATAATTCATTCTCCTTTAGTTATAGTGTGCTTCAAAACTGGTGGTGATTTGTTCATTCGTATTATCCATGCATGCTACTCTGAAGGCTTCAGTTTGTTCAAGCCATTAATTCTAAAGCAATTAACATTCATCCTCTAAGCATCATTCAATTTTTGTGACTTTGAGTAATTTGTGGATTTGATAGCCAGCCACTCTTAATTACTGTTCTTAGGCATTCCTTCATAAGAAAACATTTGTTAAATGTACTCACCTTGTGCTAGTTCAGTGCGTAATAGTTGCACCTTCTAATATCGTTGGCTTATGCTTACAAACTTGCATGCCTTTACTTTGGTAATATACTGAATATGCTCACTTGATGTACTCATTATTTAACTTTAACCCTTCGGTTGTTCAAAATGCTACTGCTAGAGTCTAAATATTATGCTCAACTGATAATAATCTCCTACACCAATTGCACCATGGTCTAGTTCCCTAAATTTGTCTGTTCCTTTATTATATTCATGAATTTCACTTATGATAAGATGCCTTTAAATGTTCATAGACTTTGGATTTAGCCACGTCTGATAAACACCAAAACCATATCCCCATAATATATAATTCTGCCTTTGATTTTGATAAACTCCCAATTGTTTCTACGAAGTCTTTCATTATATTTTCCATGAATCTACTAAAAATTAGGGTCCTTTAATAATCAATGAGCCAGATTTCACTGCCTTATTATCATTTGTCACTTTGATCTTATTTTCATCACCTATTAGTTAAGGCCAACACCTTTACTCCCATTGTAAATATGCTCATGTTGTCACAATGTTACCACTTGCTTCACACACTAGACCTTCAACATCCTTTGATT
>VDFB02281492.1:842447675-842535450 GCA_007258455.2 Sequoia sempervirens | reverse complement strand
GTTCTGTGGATGAGGATGAAATTGTGGCTAAAGTACTCAGATCCTTGCCTCCCACCTAAAAAATGAAGGTTCATGCTATTGAAGAGTTAAAATTAGTAAACAAGATGATAAGAGAAATGTTGATCGGGAAGCTTGTTGCTTTTGAAATAAGTGAATTTGGTGAATCTACATTGAAGACTAAATCTGCATTCAAGGCTACTATATCTAGAAGTAACAGGCAAAGATATAGTCCAGGAGAAAGTTCTAGAAAGATATCCAAGTATGATGAATAATTGAAACAACTTGGAGATAAAGAAAGAGAGGTAGAAGAATTGGAAGCACTAATTGCAAAGCAAGAAGGGAAAGGAAAAGGTAAGTATTACCTATTAAAAAAAATTCATGCAGTAAAATAGGTCATTTTGCATCAAGATGTCTTGAAAGAGTTCCTAGATCTAAGCCTAAAAAGTCTAGATTCCAAAAGATAATGAGTCTGATAACGAGTCTGATGATGAGTCTGATAAAGATAATGGAAACTAAGATGAATGGGCTTTCATTGATACCATTGAAGATAATCCCGTGGCTATTGAATCTACTAAATATGAAAAATATCTTGTAGCCCAAGTTGAAGAAAAATATGAGTGGGTCATTGATAGTGGATGCTCACATCATATGACCGGTGATAAAAGAAAATTTGTGAGTCTAGAGAAGTATGGTGGTGGTGTTGTAAGATTTGGAGATAACAATGTTGGTGTGATTCATGGCAGAGGATCTATTTGCCTTGGTGGTAAGGATAACACTGGTGATGTTTTCTATGTTGAAGGCCCAAAGCACAATTTGTTGAGTGTTGGAAAAATGGTTCACAAGGGATATGATCTTCAGTTCAAAGATGAAAGATGCAAGATACGTGGAAGTTTTGGAAATATGATTGCAACAGGAAAACAAACAAAAGGTAATCTTTTTCATTGGAATACTGCTAGTGGAAATTGTTTAATTGCTCAAGTAGATGAAAGCTGGTTGTGGCATAGGAGGTTGTGTCATTTAAACTTTGAAAAAATTATCAAGATAAGTTCTACTCAAGTAGTAAGAGATTTTCTGAGGTTAGTGAAACCCGCTAATATAATCTATAAGGAATGTCAGATGAGTAAACAAACTAGTCTCTTTCCGAAGAAAATAGTTTCATTCAAATAATTTGTTGGAGCTGCTACATACTGAACTTTGTGGTCCCTCTAGAGTCAGAAGTATTCATGGAGAAAGGTATTTTATGTTGGTTATTGATGATTACTCTAGAATTATTTGGGTTTCCTTTTTAAGAGAAAAATGTGAAGCATTGGAGAAGTTCAAAAGTTTCAAGGCTATGGTAGAAAATGAGAAAGGTATGAAAATCAAGTGCCTGAGATCTGACAAAGATGGTGAGTTCATTTCCAAGGAGTTCAACTCTTATTGTAAAGAGCATGGAATTAAAAGACAGTTATCTACTCCCCGAACCCCTCAACAGAATGGAGTTGCAAAGAGAAAGAATAGAACAATTTTGGATGCTACCAAAACAATGTTGATGTAAGGAAATGTGTCTCAGATGTACTAAAGTGAAGTAGTAAGCACTGCTGTGTATACTTTGAATTGGGTAAATGGTAACGGTAATTCTGGTAAGACTCCTTATGAGTTATGGTGTGGTCACAATCCTACTGTTAAGTATTTTAAGATCTTTGGAAGCAAGTGTTATATCAAGAGAGATGATGATATAGGAAAATTTGATGCAAGAAGTGATCAAGGAATCTTCCTAGGTCACTCCACTAAAAGCAAGGCCTACCAGTGCTATAACAAAATATTGAGAAAGATGGTTGAGAGTGCAAATGTCAGAGTTGATGAGGACTTTATCAAATCATCTAGACATTGTAGTTATGATTTAGACAAAGACATTACAAGACAAGGGAAGAATACTCAGACACAAAATCTACTTCGGATTATTCCATGTTCTCGTGAAGCAACCTCAATTTGTTCCCATTAAACTTCAAGCTCGGCCGTGAGGCAATAAACAAGAGATCCCATCCAGTCCGCGATTTTACCATTCATCCGCCGTCCATCCAACCTTCATCCGTCCATTCCAAAATCCAAACCAGTTTCGTCCACGTCCTGAGATAGATGATTAGCGGGTATTTAAAAACAAGCTGAATGAAGAAAGTGAAGTGGTCCAGAATAAAGTAAGACTAGTATGTAAAGGGTATTCTCAAATGGAAGGTGTTGATTTTGAAGAAACTTTTTCCCCTGTTGCCAAAATTGAAGCTGTTAGATTATTTCTTGCTTATGCTACATACAAGAACTATAAAGTCTATCAAATGGATGTGAAGTCTGCATTTCTGAATGGAGAACTAGAAGAAGAAGTGTACATTGAACAACCAAATGGATTTTAGCTAACAGACAAGGGAGATATGGTTTACAGATTGAAGAAAGCTCTGTATGGACTTAAGCAAGCCCCCAAAGCTTGGTATGCTAGATTGGAAAAATACCTACTAAAGCTTGGATTCACTAAAGGTACTGCTGATAGCAACTTATACTTCAAATTAGATAATGATAAGGAGTTAATTATAGAAGTTTTTGTTGCTGACATCATTTTTTAGAGGAGATGATAATCTATGTATGAAGTTTTTTGATGAAATGAAGAGTGAATTTGAGATGAGTATGATTGGAGAGATGAAGTTCTTTCTAGGATTGCAAGTTACACAGTTGGACAAGGGGATCTTCATATCTCAGTCCAAATATGTAAAAGAACAATTGAAGAATTTTTGAATGGATGACTCCAAACTTGTTGGTACCCCCATGGTGACTGGATGTAAGTTGACATAGAATGATGACTCTCCTAAGGCAAATCAAACCAAATATAGGTCAATGATTGGTGGATTTCTCTACTTGACTCAGACTAGACTAGACATTATGAATGTTGTATGTATGGTTTCTATATTTTAGGCTAATCCAAAAGAATCACATGTAATTGTTGTCAAGAGAATTTTCAGATATCTAAAAGGAACAGTTGACTTTGGACTTTGGTATCCAAAGGATGATGATCTCACTTTGTGTGCATATATTGATGTGGATTGGGATGGTGATGTAGATGGTAGGAAATGTACTAGTGGTGGTGCTTTCTTCCTAGGGAAGAAGCTGGTATCTTGGTTAAGTAAAAATAAAAACTCAATTTCTCTATCTACCACTGAAGCAAAATATATTGATGCTGCCAATAATTGTACTCAAGTGATATGGATGAAAAGATGCTAAGAGATATCAGGGTGATATATGAAGAGCCTATTGCTATATACTATGACAACTCAAGTGTAATAAATATCTCAAGGAATCTAGTGCTACACTCTAAGACTAAACATATATCATTCAAGTTTCATTTCTTGAGGGAGGAAGTGAATGAGAAAGAAGTCAGATTGGAGTATGTGCCTACCAAAGAACAAATTGCAGATATATTTACTAAGCCATTTCCAAAGGATACTTTTGAGTATCTCAGAGGAATGTTAGGGGAAATCACCCCTCTTGATAAGAACTAAAAGATGCATTTGCTTGCATCAATTTGTGAACTTCATTGCTATATTCTGATCCAAATTGATTTTTTAGTGGCTGCTACTTAGGGGGAGTAATCAGATGTGTAGATATGTGGTTTAGATCTTGTATATGGAAAGTTCATTATTACCTTTGTCATTGATGTCAAAGGGGGAGAAGTGTAATGTGAAAAATTCTTTCAAGAGGATAAGTGCAGAAGAAGTCTGTGTTGGGTTGATGGTATTTTTCACATCATGTGTTTCCATCAATACCAAAGTGGGAGATTGTTGGATTTTGTGGATGTGTTGTTGATATGTGGTTTTCATTGATTTCAACACTATTAGAATTTGGTATATCATTTGAAGTATATGTCGAGGATATTGAGAAAATTGTAAGAGAAAGTGTTTTAGGTTCCTAGTGGAACTATGCAAGTCATGAAGGTGTCTTGTTCTGTATGTTGAAGATTAGTTGGTGTAGATTAAAGGGTTTATTGTTGAGTATATCTAGATCATCTACCAAAATTTTTAGAGATCTGCATGACGTTTTGAGTGTGTTGTGGTCTGACAGTGTTTCTGTGGTCTCTATTAGTGTTCCTAAATGAAGATTGTGTGATTTTGTTGATCTTAGTTGTTGCAGATGTTTCTCTATTGTTTCTTGGTGCTCTCGAATGTCTCTAGATCATTCTCTATATTTTTGGTACGTCCACATTGACTGATGAGCTCGTGATTGAATATATTTTCTTGCGCATGTTCATTTTTCATGTTCCTAGCCGACATGTTGGTGGTAGCATGTTGTGGATCTTTGTGGTGAAAGTAACTAAAGTATTTTTGTGTTGGAGATGTTAATTTGGGTCTCCACTATGTTGTGGCTGACCTTGGTGGATTCATATTAAAAGTTTTTTTGTAAATTTGGGCCGACATTGCAAATATGTTCTATTTTCTTGGCCGACTAAGTTGTGATGAAAACTCATGTAGCGGATATATAAGTGTGATTGTTTCATCAAAGAATAGGTTGCTTCATGTGCTCCTATGTGTGTATATGTGAATATCATTCGGTTGTAGAGCAGAGTGTGAAGAAGATTGTGCGAAGTGTGAAGAAGTGTTGAGCTTAATTGGAACTGTAATCAGACTTGCGCAGAAGCTATTTTCTCAGTTCGTACCCTCCGAATTTTTAATCCTATTCTATTGGGTAGTGAGCCCCTTTTGTATTTGAGTAGTGAGCTCTAGGAAATGTACCTGAATGCATGTGCATTCCCCTCATTATTTCTCATTATACTTTTAACAGAGTATAATATTGTCGACTAACATCCACCATGGTTTTTCCCCTAATAGGGTTTCCACGTAAAAAATATTGGTGTTCTTTGTCTCTCTGATGTGTTAATTACTTATTCATCAGATCTGAGATTAAAGTTAAGATAAGTTTGAAAAGTTTAAATTTTTGTAACAACTGATTCACCCCCCATCTTAGTTGTCTGTCCTTGTTTTTCCAACAATCCATGCTTTTTCTCTCTTTCTACTTAATCATATCATAGAGATCCTTTCTCTTCTCTTTGGACTTAATAATCTAATCCTTCAACTTCTAAATGAATTTCTCAGCATCCATAAGATTTGCTTTCAATTCTTGAACTTCTACTTTAGACTGATCAAGATCATAAAGTGCCACCACAACCTATTATTGAATACTACCAAAGTCCATTACATTCCAAGATCCACTTGAAGTTGTTAAACTTCTTCCAAGGAACTTAGCTCTAATACCAATTATTGGACTCAAGCAACACTAAGAGGGGGGGTGAATCAGTGTTGTGTAGTTATTAACTTTATTAATCTGTTCTCTCAAAAACATTCAATCAAATGAAGGATACATGAACATGAAACAATAAGCCACAACACCATAACACAAGGATTTTTACGTGGAAACCATGTTAGGGGAAAAACCATGGTGGAGGTCAATCTACAATTTTGAGTACTCAAAATATAGTGTTTTACAAAATGGGAATGCACTTGCATTCAGGTCCACTTCCTAGAGCTCACTGCTCAAAATCAAGAAGGCTCACTACCTTACAAAGATTTGGATTACATCAAAAGGTTGAACTTAGAAGATAGCATCTACAAATTCCTGACTACAGTTCTGGTTAGGCTCATAGATCATATTTTGGACCTTCTGTCTAATTTTGCACTTTGCTCTGCTCTGCCTTAATTCGCTTCACAAAAATGTTCTTCTACACAAGAGAAAACTGCTCAACTTCTCTTTTGATATTTGCACACACATCAACAAATTTTGAATACTCACACACACACATATCAAGATGAATTAACCAATCTCATATATATATCCGCTACCAAGATTTCAATCACTCCATGTCAGCTCAAATCATGAATAAATTTTAATGCACATCCACAAAAGTTGACCATAGCATAGTTAGTACCCCAAAAAAATATTCAAACACAAAAATACTTCAAACAATTCTTCTTTAGACATCCACAACATCTAACATTCACTTAGTTGGCCTTCCTACATTGATGAACAAAAAATTGAAAGACTAAATCTTCTAACTCGTACACCAATTGATGTGACAACATAAAAATTGAGAGTAAGACATTTCATATGCCCAAAGACCTTCCTTGAGATCCACAACCAAAACTGATAACCTGGTAATGCAAACCACTTGATAGATTCAACTTCAACCGGATACCCTATTCGCTACTCTACCTTATGATATGACCAGATACTAAAGTGTGGACCAGATCAATGACTTCCGTTGCCATCAATGAAAACAATAGAAGCCATATGCCAAAAATCCCTATATAAACCAGTTTTATCACACCATCATGTAGTATTAGGATAATTATAATGAGTAATAATTCCATTTTCCAAGATAACATCAACGCAATAAATTAATCTCCAGAACCTTAGAAATCAAACATAACAAACCAAATCAAGCACTAAAGTTTCTCAAATAGACCATGACCAAAGGATATCAAACTCGTCAAAGCTCAGGAATGTGATGGGAGATGGATTTAAAATTTTTGACCAAGACCATATTTTCTGCACAGACTGACTTGTGGAAAATCCAAGCTAGCTCAGAATCTTCAGGAAGATTGGACCTCAGGGAATCTGAGAGAGCTTAGATTTTTTAGATGGATTGAACCTCAAGGAATCCAAGGGAGCTCAGATTTCCCAGACCTCTCCCTAACTTAATCAATTTTGGCTACAAATGGAACTTTAGCTAAAGGCATATAGTTCAATGATGACCTAAGATCAAATGTTGCAATCAAGGAACCCTAAGTGCAGGAAAAAAATTGGTTCCTTTAAGTGGAGAAAAAGCCATGATTCCAAGAAATTTAACCCTTAATGGGAATAAGTCATACCTATAGCAAAACTAGCAAATGAAGCAAGCAAAAAGAGGGTCCCTGCCTCTGGTAGGGCATGTGCGTGAAAAGTGCACAACAGGTCACCCATGTGACTATAGTTTGTCATCGAAAAAATAGAGATTTATTCGATCAAAAGACAAGGATGAAAGAGGGAAAATCAACCATAACTAGGGTGACTGGTATGCATATGATGATTGGACAAAAATTAGCGTATTTGGTTTTGAGGGAGCCTCGCTTCTCTTACCAAAAACATGCCTTGATAGGGTAGCATATTAAGAAATTGTTAGGCAGTTGGCCTATTTAGAGTTTTTGCATCTTAAGAGCTATAACAAGTAGTCACTTATGCATGGTACACTTTCCTTTGGAGAGTTTTTTGTTTTTTATGAGAAGGGGTGAGAACTTATTGACAAAAGGCTTGAGCATTATAATTTTCCCAAGGTAAATGAAAGAAAGAATTTTGATCTTGAGCATTTCATAAATGATGTCAAGATAAGAAAAATACTAAAAGGGTATCAACATGTGCTCCATGTAGAAGATGACTTAATCAGGAATCTCGATGAACATCATGTAGGTAGGAGAAGAAATTTGTAAAATAGAATCATGGTAGTAAAGGTTTGGAAAATGTATAACAATTCATTATACAGAGGTTCCTTTTTTGAAGTTGAGGACCCTATTGAAAAATGGATAAATTGGCCTTACATGAAGTTGAATTGACTAGGGATGTACCTCCATCGGTGTTTAAGAGGAAAAGAAATGAGGATATTATGGGGATACGAGCTAAAAGTGAAATCCCATTGTGTCAACTCTCTCCATAGCCTACCCTAGATATTAGACTTTATGTTGACACATCTATTACAAAAGAAGAAGAGGTGGATGATGAAGATGAAGGTGTGCAGGTGGTTAAACCTATAATTGAGAGTTATGAGCCTCCACCAGAAAGAAACATTGTCATGATAGAATCCTTAGAGCAACTTTCTAATGATGTGAGACACCTTGTGAGCAAGAAGTTCATCTCTAATGACTCTTTTGTAAAGTTTCTAGAATTTAAGTCATTTGTTTATGAATACAAACGGAAATTGGTAATGGAAAAGATTAAAGAGATCACCCATGGAAGAGAAGCAGAAGCCTTAAGGGAGTTACATAATGAAGTAGATATGGAAATGGAGAATATAACCTTGAAGAAGGAAATGGAATTGCTAGAAGTGGTTGATGTTATGCTCCATTCAGGGTGGGATATTAGTTCCAAAATTGTATTTGATAGTTTTAGAAGAATTCAAAATAAAACACTTAGATTGAGTACTAAGGGAGTAGATACAATCTATATAGGGTTTGGATATAACCCTAGCAATGCAACCCTTTAGATTTGGTCTCTATATCCCCCTAACATTGATGACCCAAAAAAGGTCTTTGGCCATCTCCTTGTGCACAGAGTGGGAGAATTTGACCCCATTGAAACCGTAAACTTGAACATCAACATTGCCAAATTCACCAAAGAATAGATTGAAAGGTTGGTAAAGGATAATAAGGATAATAAACAATATTCTTTCTGAGAATGAAAGTTTAAAGTAGGAGATAATTAGATACAAAGATAAAATGCCATATGGATCTTCTCCAGAATTAGTGGATAGTGATATAAAGTTGTTAGAATCTATGACCAAGAATGAGTACTGGAAAAAAAAATTTGAGAGGATCCAAAGAAAATATGAAAAACTAGATGGTGAGATGAAGACAATTAAATTCAACATTGTTTTAGAATTGCTAAAGAGAATGTTCAAAAAGATGTTTAGAATGCCGATAGGTTTTGGATAACCTATACCAAAATCTACAATGCATTTCAAGAACATGATAGGTTACAACATAGGTTGATTAATAAAAAGGGAATAATTGATAACTAAAGGAAATTTTAATGGTTAGACATAGTGTGGGACAAATTAATGGATATGCACTATCGATTTTGAGAGGTTCTTACAAAGGAACTCAATGACTTTGAAAAACCATTGGATATGAATTTTCCAAAATTCTTTAATGATGAAGGTAATCTTAAGTAACAAGGAGTGTGGAAAGATGAACTGACTCAACTACTGCCTCAAGCCCTCAACGCCATAAATGATGAATCAATGGTGGTAGACAACACACACTCACAACTGGAGGGAATGTTTGCTCTAGAGTTCACTTTGAAATATTTGATTGTCATGATTGACACTTGGAATAGCAAGAAGTATGTTGAGCATCTCTCCCATGTAAACATATTTGTTGCATGGGAAACATAAAGGAAAACATTTCTATCAGATCCTTGAAGATGAAGACGTCTAATTTGTTATGTTTTCTAAAAAAAATTAATTATGTTTTATGATATAATTTAACGTCAACGAACAAACATGTCACCTTGTAATACTTTGAAGCTTATATGATTTCTTCATTTTGTATAAAGAAGGAAACCAAGACCAAGTAAGAGGAATCAACGAGTATTAGAAATAAAGGAGGGTGTAATAGAACATGATTCTAATAAGAGACTTCTAGTGTATATTGTGAAATCATTTTGAAGCAGATAAATGGAAAATAAGTTACAATCTGGCGCCCAAAACTCTAGTGTTCAATTGTTTGTTGATAATAATTTATGAATGTTATCCTGCTATCTCTAGAGTGGTCTTTCCTTATTATTTAAATCAGTATATCAAGAAAATATATGATTTATCAAGACACATTTACTACCTCTATGTGATTCATTTTGATTGGTTTTTGCAATAAAGAATTAAACTTCTTTTAAATGATTCTCTTTTAATTAGTTTCTTTCAAAAATTAAAATCCTTTTAAGTCATCTTAATTGGTTTCCTTCAAGCAATAATTAAAATCCTTTCAAATAGTCACAATAACCTAGGGAGATATCATTGGGATTAATAAGAAGAGCTCGATAATTGATAACCTTACATGTTTATACAAGGTATAAACATCTGAAAGTGCCAGACAATTCAAGTTAAGCCAGAAGGAGGATACACATATCATACACATCATGACTCCATTTCCCAATAAAATAAATTGATCCATTTTAGATATAAATCAATACTCCATAAAAGCCTAATTTATACACCTTAATTTCAAACATTAGGAGTAGGGGCAGCTGTTAGTTTTGTATCTATTTCATATTTAGATGCCATTATGGAATAGATTACCATAGGATGATTTAATTAAAAAAATTAAAGAATCCACACAACCTATAAGGTTCATAATCTACTTAATTATCAAGCTACTCCCACCTAGGCCTAGCAAACCCTAGATAGTAGGGAATTCTAACCGAATCGGTTAATTTCATTCGTTGGCCAAAACATTGTTAAACCTAACCATAGAGCTTGGCATACTCTTAGGGTTTACAATTTGCAATTTTGGGGACCAATAGATTGGCAACCCCACTGGGGATAACTTAAGAAATCTGGTAGAGGATCATTCTAATAGAGTCAAAATTTGAGAATTATAACACTACTGGCGGAGAAAACTTAGAAGATAAAGTCATTCCTCTCTAAGAGAGGTGGGGACTCTAGACAAAAATCTCTGACACATTGTGTATAAGTGAAAAATTGAGTATCAGATCAAAAAGATTAGCTTTCAAGCATCAAAGTATCATAGTCTCACCTAAGATGGATGGTAGAAGGTCCTTACATAAGGTAAGTCCAAAGAAAGATGCTAAAAAATGGAACAACAAGCATGGTTCAAAATCCCCCCCAATTTAGAGGGCCACTACTAATAAAGGTGGAGCGACATCAAATCCACCTAAGGTCACAAAAATGCAAGAAAATACCCATAATGATCAAGAAAATATATTAGAACAACACTTCACAATATACAATAGTCCTTTACATGGATCAAAATTTCACAATAATGAAATATTTCCACCAAGGGACTCTCATACCCATCCTAAACAAAACAAGTTATATAATGGTGTTCACCATTTTAAACCTGATCCCCAAAAGATGAGTGAATTCCATGCTCATATAGATGAAGAAGCAAGGTAGGTGGAAGCACAAAAGGATTATGAGGATAGAGTGGCCCAACACTAATATGGTGAGAATTCTAAGCATGGGTTCATGGAACAGATTACACCCACTAAAACTGATGGTAGTCTTCCCAAGAAGGAACAAACTACTCAGGAATTAAAACAACTTATATGAGAAATGTGAGAAAGTCTTGAGATAATTAGCATGTTGGAATAAGAGGAGCAACTAGCTCAATAATTAGAACAAATAAGTGTTTGGGTCACAACAGGCGGGTCATGGTATATACCACCCCATAGATAGGTTGGGAATGTAAATACAAGTAATTCACAAGGGTCACATCAGAACACAAGTGGTCCTAAGATTCTAAAAGCATCTCATAATACAATGGGAAATCCAAACAGTACCAATCATGTGCAACAAAATGTTCCACCACAAATTCCAAAGCCACAAAATACTACCAGAACTTCTCAACCCATGACTAATACCTACCTAGTTCCCCATGGTCAAAATTATACCACACCTCATCAGCATCACATACCCCACAAAAATGTGCAAGGTGGTGTATATCCTCATCAAAACATACAACAAAATATATCTCACCACAAAGACAAACAAGGGCCTCAACATCAACAATACCAACCTAACCAAAACCCTTTTGTAGGAGGACCCATGAATATAGATATATTTAGGAATCTCGACTTATCTATATTTCAAACTTGTCCAGAACCAATTAATAATGATATGAGAAATGCAATCCCAAAATCCTTTGGGAATCATGTTATTTTAGGAGAAGATCACATAAGAGCATTTGAGACTATCATGGATAACTTTGATGTACAATATGAAGATGTTTACATGAAGTTATTTACACAATCCTTAATTGAATATGCAAGGGATTGGTATAAGAACCTACCAGATGCTTCAATTAGTTCTTGGTTAGATTTCAAAAGGAAATTTAAGGAACAATATGGAAATCATTATGACCCAATATTGTCTTACATGAATTAACAAACATCTAAAAGAACTATAATGAGTCAGTGACTGATTTTAACATAATATTTACAAAAAAAATCAATAAAATATCATTTTATTTGAAGCTTTTGGATCCTACGTGACTGGTATTTTACCTAAATATATTTGACCCTAAGACTTGGTATGAACTCAAAACTAGAAATCCCTCTACTCTTTCTGAGTCTTTTAGAGCTCCTTTGAACATTGAAAGTAACAGAAAGGCTTCAGGGAAGACATGTAGAAGGGATGATGCTAGATTATTGCAAAACATAGGCACACATCAACATAAGTAGCATAATCAGTATAGTAATGATAGACCGAGGCTACATGATATGCCTTATAAAAAAATTGGAAGGATGGAAGTCCAATCATTAATGATCAAAGGATAAACATAGGTAAAGAAACCCTAGATCCATTAAGGAGGCATGGAACCAATGTGGTGGAAAATACTCCATGGTGTGTGCCATGTAATCTACCCCATGCTCCCAAATATTGCATAGTTGCATAGTCAATTCAGGGAGATGATATGCAATATGAATAAGAAAAAGTGGACCACATGGTAAATATGATGGAATCTAGACCTTATAAAGTCCAAGAGGAATACTCATCTTCATAAGAAGATGCATTTGAATATGATGTGAACAATCAAAAATATAATGTTCACATGGGCCAACAAGAAATATTTTTTAGATCAAGAAGATGACAATGTAGAAGGTTATCAATTTTGTGCCACTGGATAGCAACCAAACCAAAACCCTCTGAAGGAAACCAATTGAATAAGAGATAATATTTCTTAGAATGGCTATTGTGGTGTAGGCTAAAAGTGATTATAACCTAAGGAATAGAACCATAAATCCAAATCAGGGAACACCAAGGGGCTTATTCATAAAGGATCAACAAAAGCATAAGAAGGAAACTCCAGATAACCAAAAGAAGGGTAAAAAAGGATAAAAATTGGGAAAATATATCAAAGGAAGCAACAAAAATTGATCAAGATAAAATAAAGGACAATACTAAGCTACAAACTGAAGAGAAAAGTTGCACTAAGGTAGAAAAGGCAGAACAAGTAGTGACTGCCACCTCCTTTGACATAGCGCAAGCACCATCTCAGATCAAGATGTCAATTCCACTACTAGAAATGATGAAGGTGGATGAATATAGAGACAGTGCCCTCAAACTAATCTCAAATGTACCCAATAAGCAACAAAACTAGAAAAAAAATAAAGATAAATCAGAAAAAGGTGAAACCAAGGTAAATAATGTTGGACAAGAAATCATAAGACACTTGAGGTTTATCTTGGTAACACCTTGACAAAGAATCCTTCCTAGGTAGACCCATTCTATATTACAATATTGATCAATAATAAACTAGTAAAAAATTGCATGATTGACTTGAGAGCAGCAATAAATATCATGCCTATGGTGATCATGAAAGAATTGGGCCTATGGGTGGATACTACGTATGTGAAGTGTTATGCAATGGACAATAGATTGTTCCCTATTGTTAGAGTCATGCGGGATGTAGAATTGAAGTTAGATTCCTACCGTGAAGCCACTTACGGGACTGATATGACTGTAGTAGACACCCCTCCATATTATGGCATGTTATTATCTAGACAATGGACTATTGCAATTGGGGGAAATTTCCAATTAGACTTGTCATATGCAATAATACCAATTAATGGAAAAGAGTTCAAGCTATATAGAGGACCATGATATGAACAAATAATAGAACACATTGATCCAAATCAATTGAACTGCTTTTGTGATGTAGACCTTGGAAGTTTCAGAATTGAACATTCACAACCTGAATTTCAAAACACGGATCAAATTAATAAAGAGATCCAGCTTGATGAGCAAGGAATTTGGAAAATATATTTTGATGGTGCATGTGGCAAAGAGGTAAATGGAGCAAGAGTGGTCTTTATTGCACCTAATGGTAAAACATTCAAATATTCATTTCTTCTATCATTTGAATGCACTAACAATATTGCAGAATATGAGGCACTATTGTTAGGTCTAAACATTGCTACTAAGTATGGGATCAAACTACTAATGGTGTATGGAGATTCTAAGTTGATTGTCTTACAAGTCAGAGCTAAGTATATTTCACACAAAAAGACTTAAATAGTACAAGCATGTTGTATGGGATAGAATATAATTCTTTGATGCATTCTCCATAGAGTGGATAGAAAGATCAAAAAACCTGATGGAAGATTTCCTTCCAAATGTGGCTTTGAAAAAGGATGATGTCAGATTGACATGCATTTTAGAGGTTGAGTTCAAGACCAAACCATTTATCCCTGATAACATTTACCATTTATAAGGTTGTGTGTAGATTTTCATAATTTGATTGTCTCATCACTCAAAGATAACTATCCTCTTCCTAACATGGAGGAAATGCTACAAAAAGTGATAGGATGTGAAATGTCTATGATGGATGGATTTTTCAAGTTACAACCAAGTAAAGCTCAAGGAATAATAGCAATATAAGACTACCTTCACCACACCCTAGGGTACATATGTGTATGTAAGGATTCCTTTTGGCCTTACTAATATGAGAGCTACATTACAAAGGGTTATAGATGTAGCCTTTATAGACTTGATCAATGCCATAATGGTTGTCTACCAAGATGACCTAACTACATATTTAAAAAGGACATAAGACCACTATATGCACTTGGAAAATATCTTTATCAAAGCACTAGAGTATGGCATATCCTAGAATCAAAAGAAGTGTCATTTTTTTGTGACTGAAGGCAAGTTGTTGGGACATATAGTTTCAAAGGATGGGTTAAGGATTGATCCTGAAAGAGTAGAAGCCATTGATAAAATCCCATCTCAAAAATAGTGAAATACATTCAATCTTTCTTTGGAAAGGTAAATTTTGTTCAAAGGTTCATTTCAAATTTTGTTGAGATTGTAAATCCCATCTCAAAGATGCTAAAAAGGGGATAAAAAATGATTGGACAACAAAAGCTATTGATGTGTTTGTGTCAATTACAAGAGAAATCAAAGAAGCCCCTGTATTGAAATCTCCTAATTTCAATAAACCATTTCAAATCTTTTCTTTCGCATCCTACCACACAATAGTTGTTGTCATGTTGTAGAAAAATGAAGAAGGATATGAGCATCCCATTTCATTTTTTAGTAAATCCCTTCAAGGAGCAGAGTTGAAATATGATGCTACTGAGAAAAAGGCTTATGCACTAGTAAAAGCAATAAAATCATTTAGGCCATACTTGGTAGGGGCACAAGTAATTGCATATGTGCCAAACATAGTAGTAAAATATTTCTTTATGTAGACCAAGGTTACATGAAGAAGATGTAGTTGGATCAATAGAATTCAAGAATTTAATATTGATGTCCAAATCACCAAAATGGTGAGAGGTCAAGTTCTAGAAAAATTGATGGCTAAGTCTAATTTAGAAGCTGCTCAAGTATGCAATATGGAGGGACATGAAAATAAAATATCAAGCATTGAGCATACACATTGGTATACTGATATAGCATATTATCTCAAATGTATGAAATGACCTGACAATTTGAGTAATAATCAGAAAAGGACTTTAAAAATTCAAGCATCAAAATATGTGTTCATAAATGGGGATTTGTATTGGAAGAACAAGGATAGTATCCTTTTGCTCTATTTGGATGATTTACACAAGTTGAGTACACATTGAAAGAAATGCATAAAGGGGTGTGTGGGGGACATTTCTCAGCAAAAACCATTGCACACAAGATACTGAGGGCAAGTTATTATTTCCCCAAATTCTTTAATGATTCCCACAGATATGTAAGGAGATGTGAAGCATGCCAAAGTTTTTCTAGCAAGATGAATTACCATGAAACTTTAGAGTTAAGACCTATACAAATTGAAGCAACATTCCATCAATGGGGAATTGACTTCATACGAGAGATTACCAATAAGTCCACTGGTTAACATAGATGGATTCTGGTGGCTACTGATTACTTTACTAAGTGGATAGAAGCAGTACCAACTAAACAAGCTACTAGAAAAGTTGTGATTAATTTCATAATGGAAAACATCATCACTAGATTTGGGGTTCTTGTTAGGTTGATCACAGATACTGGCATGTGTTTCAGGTTAGTTGAATTTGAGAAGTTTTTTTAACTTATGGCATAGTGATTTCATATGCTTCACCATACCATCCTTAAGCAAATGGGTAGGAAAAATCTAGTAATAAAAGTATCATAAAAATAATCAAGAGGATGTTAGATAACAATAAAAAGGCATGGGACTCCAAACTAAGATTGGCATTATGGGCAAATAGAATTACTATAAAAAGGAACACTAGAAAATTCTCTTTTGAATTGGTGTATGGAGCCCAAGCTAGAATCCCAATGCATAATTTTTTACCGGTCTATAAACTTATCCTACAAGAGGATATGGATATCCTTGAACCCATGGAAGAAAGAATGAAGCAATTGGAAAAATTGGATGAAATCCAATCCCAAGCACAAGAGCAAAACAAAAAAGTATAGTTACAAATAAACCATATATTTGGAAAAAGGGAAAAAGATAGGAAATTTAAGATTGATGACATGGTTCTTATGTGGAATGCTAGAAGCAGGACAAAGGAAAACATAGGAATTTTGAAGCACTATAGTTGGGCCCATTTGTCATCACTGAAAATTGTGGTGAAGATTCATATTACTTGCAAAACATGATTGGTGAAGATCAGGGATTGCCAGTGCATGCACAATTCTTGAAGTACTTCTTTTCTTAAAACAATATTATTTTCCATGCAAGGTAGTTTAGGATATTTTCCTTTTCTCCTTTTTTCTTTTACCATCTCCACCCATGGTCTGTGTCCCAAAAAATACTTTTGGAGTCTTGCAATGACATAACAACCATTCATCCCCAACTAGAGCCATTGTTAGAACCTCCAAAACTTGCATGACTTCACCACCCTAACAAACATTGAATCCAATATGTGAAACCTCAACCTTGTAAAAGTCCAAATTCCACAAGAAGACTCACCTTGCAAATCAATTTTTAGGTCTGAATGACACTAAAAATTCCATACTGATCCAAAAAAGAATCATATATATACTTAAGCAAAGCATTCCTAGATCCTTTACATGCATAAATTTCTGAACCAACTATTAAAATTTCCATATATTTAGCTTTAGGAAAAACCTAAAATTTCTAGCTAAAGATAATTTTTGTCTTGCCATGATCCCTTAGCACACCCTATTTTCCAGCGTGTCCCATAGGCTTACCATTATAAACATCCCATGTGTTCTCCATAATTAAGCTTGGGTCCTCCTATAAACTTTATTGAAGAGAATATGTAATATCAATAGGACTTGTTTAAATGTCCCTTCGATAATCCGAACAAGACATCATTAGAGACACACTGAGATATCAAGAGGAAATAGTCTGGAGTCCCTTCAATGGGATGATGTTCATTGAAATGATAACATCCATGGCCCCGAATTTGATAATATCAAAGGAAAGAAAATATGATGGGCTCACAAGTATATAGAAGTGACAATAAAACATCGAAGAGACAGTTTTCAGAGTTCCTCTGAAAACCCAAAAAATAGAAAAAATATACTATTAAAGCTATCAGGAGGAAAGATGCATATTAGTGGGACAAAGAGACTGGTCCCTTTGATGAAATGATAACATTTACTACCTCAGCTTTGATAATATAATAGTAAAAAACTTCATTGGCCAAAATTAAAATATGATTTAATAAGCCCGTACATATTAGAGTGACAAAAGAATATCGAAGAAACTATTTGCAAGACCTATCCGAGGAAGAGTTTGAAAGACACTTGGATATCAGAGTGAAGTTAGTCAAAGTCTCTTTAGAAAGAAAGAGCATACTATTAAGGAATACATCGGGAGGAGAGAAATATATCAACAAGAATGAAATATTGTCCTTTCAATACAACGAAATCACTTACTTACCCATTGACAAGACAATAGTATTTCAAAGAGAAAATTTGGTGGAAATTACAAACAAATCAAAGTTATACATTCAAAACATTTTATTATACTTTTGATGACATGAAAGTTACCACTAGACGACATTTATTAACCAGACCTGAGTGAATTAAATGCCAAATCCTGGGTTGTTTGAAAATCATTGAGCATTCAAAGAGAAGGGAAACAGAGTGTAGCAATGGTCGACGATAAAAGAACCAGAAAAGATGTTGTTCAAGTAAGTACCTAAGCTTAAGCTAAAATTTTTATTATCCAAAACTAGTTAAACTAGCAAGCACAAAGTAGGGTTTTTTACAAGTTGATATTATGGCAAGCATGTTTGAAACTCCTAAAAATAAGAGACGAAAGTTAGAAACTAGACATTTGAATCAATACTTGGTTGACCAATGTCCTGGCTCTAGACCAAGGTCCACAATAAATGCACAACTGAATCCTCAAGCTAAGAAATCAGAACATAGACACAAGGAATTAGGTCACACATGGACCCCAACAAGGGGGTACTATTAGTTCATATACCATTATAAGAAAATGCATAAACACAAACTAGTATCCAACCCATGGTGACTCAATATGGGGAGATAAGTAGTACCTAACATGTTTGTGAATGTGGAATTGATCAAGGAACTTGTAGAGAAATATGACCCACAAACACGAACGATCTATAGATGGATCTTCCTTTGTACTTGTCACAAAGAATTATATCTCCACAGTGTTTCAATTAGATACCAGTAAAACCATGAATTTTAGAATTAGAGATCTTCTAGAGGAATACCATAACATGGATACCAGTTACAAGAGATGGATGTTACCATTACATGGACCCCGTGCTGAAGGAAATAGACTTAAGATGTTTTCAGATGAAGAGCACCCTTCATTCTCTATGATTTTTTTTGAAGAATACTTCTAGTACACCTACTATTCATCTTGTCAAGTACTAGGTATGGATGCTCCTGCATTAATGGCCACAACACTAATGGTCTTAATAGTACACATAAAAAATTAGGACGCCAGACCATTTGACTATGTAGAGTACTTGGAAAATGGCCTCAACAATGCCCTCACTGCTATCAAGAACAGCAATGGAGGCATCCATTTTAAAAATTACTCCCTATTTATGTATCTCATCTTACATGAAGGATAAAACATGGGAATTTAGAGTGATCATCTGAGAATAAAAGATACAAATGACAATGGAAATATCAGGCCAGTACAAATGTGGACTACAATTTTGGATAGTAGGTGTGTGAGATCACATTACTTTTACTTTGAAGAGTATTTTGTGAAACCACTATATAAGCTCATGGGTCATCCATGTGGCTATAGTTTTTCACTGAAAAAATAGAGATTTATTTGACTAAAAGACAAGGATGAAAGAGGAAAAATCAACCATACTTGAGGTGACTGGTATGCATATGATGATTGCACAAAAATTAGGGTATTTGGTTTTGAGGGAGCCCTGCTTCTCTTACCAAAAACATACCTTGACAAGGTAGCATATTTGGAAATTGTTAGGTAGTTGGCCTATTCAGATTTTTTGCACCTTAAGAGCTATAACAAGTAGACTTATGCTTGGTATGCTTTGCTTTGGACAGTTTGTTGTTTTTTTTGAGAAGGGGTATGAAATTATTGAAAAAATGCTTGAGCATTATAATTTTCCCAAGGGAAGCGAAGAAAATGATTTTGATCTTGAGCATTTCATAAATGATGTCAAGATAAGACAAATACTGAAAGGGTATCAACATGTGCTTCATGTAGAAGATGAATTAATCAAGTTTCTTGATGAACATCATGTGGGTAGGAGAAGACATTTGTACAATAGAATCATGGCAGCAGAGGCTTGGAAAATGTATAACAATTCATTATACACAAGTTCCTTTTTTGAAGTTGAGGACTCTATTGAAAAATGGATAAATTGGTCTTACATGAAGCTGAATTAACTAGGGATGTACCACCATTGATGTTTAAAAGGAAAAGAAATGAGGATATTATGGGGATCCATGCCAAAAGTGAAATCCCATTGTGTCAAATCTCTCCACAGCCTACCCCAGATAATAGCTTTTTTGTTGAAACATCTGTTGCAAAAGAATAAGTGGTGGAGGATGAAGATGAAGGTGTGCATATGTTTAAACTTGTAATTGAGAGTTATGAGCCTCCACCGGAAGGAAAAATTGTCATGATAGAATCCTTAGAGAAACTTTTTGATGATGTGAGATGCCTTGTGAGCAAGAAGTTCATCTCTAATGACTTTTTTGTGAATTCTCTAGAATTTAAATCATTTTCTTATGAATATAAAGGGAGATTGGTAAGGGAAAAGGTTAAAGAGATCACCCCTGGAATAGAAGCAGAATCCTTAAGGGAGTTACAGAATGACTTAGATATTGAAATGGAGAATATCACCCCAGAGAGGGGAAGGGAATTGCTAGAAGCAACTGGTGTTATGCTCCTTTCAGGGTGGGATATCAATTCTATAATTGCATTTGACGGTTTTAGAAGAATTTAGAATAAAACACTAAGATTGAGTATTGAGGGAGTAGATTCAATCTATACAGGGTCTGAATATAACCATGACAATGCAACTCTTCATATTTTATCTCTATATCCCACTAACAAAAGACCAGTAATCATTGATGAACCAAACAAGGTCTTTGGCCATCTCCTTGTGCACAAAGTGGGAGACACTGACCCCATTGAAACTATAGATTTGAACATCAATGTTGCCAAATTCACCAAAGCAAAGATTGAAATGTTGCTAAAGGATAGCAAAAAATATAATTACTAAGAATGAAAGCTTAAAGCAGGAGATAATTAGATACAAAGATAAAATGCCATATGACTCTTATCCTAATGGATAGTGATGTAAAGTTGTTAGAATCCATGACTGAGAATGAGTAGTGGAAAAACAAAGTTGAGAGGATCTAGAGAAAATATGATAAACTGGATGGTGAGATGAAGACAATTAAATTCAACATTGTTTCAAAATTGCTAAAGAGAAGGTTCAAAAAGATGTTTGAGAATTTTGAAAGTTTTTGGATAAACTATACCAAAACCTACAATGCATTTCAAGAACATGATAGGTTACAACATAGGTTGATTGAAAAAAGTGAAGAATTGATAACTAAAGGAAATATCAATGGTCAAACACTTACAATGTGGGACAAAATTATGGATATGCACAATCGATTTCGAGATGTGCTTACAAAGGAACTCAATGAATTTGACAAACCATTGGATATGAATTGTCCTAACTTCTTTAATGGTGAAGGTAATCTTAAGAAATAAGGAGTGTGGAAAAATGAATTGGCTCAACTACTACCTCAAGCCCACAACGCCATAAATGGTGAATCAATGGTGGTAGACAACCACACTCGCAGCTGGAGGGAATGTTTTCTCTAGAGTTCACTATGAAAGATTTGATCATCATGACTGACACTTGTATGAACAAGAAGTATGTTGATCATCTCTCCCATGCCAACATATTCATTGCACGAGCAACATAAGGGTAAAAAGTTCTATCAGATCCATGAAGATGAAGATGTCAAATTTGTTATATTTTCTAAAAACTTTTAGTTATATTTTATGATGTAATTTAATGTTAATGAACATACATGTCTCCTTGTAATAGTCTAAAGCTTATGCGCTTCCTTCATTTTGTATAAAGAAGGAAACCAAGACCGAGTAAGAGGCATCAACAAATATTAGAAATAGAGGAGGGAATAATAGAACATGATTTTAATAAGAGATTTCTAATGTATATTGTGAAATCATTTTGAAGCAAATAAATGGACAAGAAGTTATAATCTGGTGACCAAAATTATGGTGTTCAATTGTTTGTTGATATTAATTTATGAATATTATCCTGTTGTCTCTAGAGTGGTATTTCCTTGTTATTTAAATCACTATATCAAGCATATATTTGATTTATCAAGACACATTTGTTGCCTTTGTGTGATTCATTTTGATTGGTTTCAACAAGAAATAATTAAACTCCTTTTAAGTGATTCTTTTTTTAATTAATTTATTTCAAGAATTAAAATCCTTTTAAATAAGTCATCTTAATTGGTTTCCTTCAAGCAAGAATTAAAATCCTTTCAAATAGTCATAGTAACCTGGGGAGATATCATTGGGATTAATAAGAAGAGCTTGTAAACTGATAACCTTGCATGTTTATACAAGGTATAAACATCTGAAAGTGCCACATAGTTCAAGTTAATCCAAAAGGAGGATACACATATAATACACATCTTGACTCCATTTTCCAATAAAAGGCACCGATCCATTTTAGATATAAAACAATACTTCTTAAAAACCTAATTTATACACCTTAATTTCAAACATTAGGAGTAGGGGTAGCTATTAGTTTTGTATCTATTTTATATTTACATGCCATTGTGGAATAGATTTCCATAGGATGATTTAATTGAAAATTTTGAAGAATCCACACAATCTCTAAGGTTCTCTTAATTATCTTTTACATCCACCTAGGCCTAGCAGAGCTTGAAGAGTAGGGAATTCTAACCGAATTGGTTAATTATGTTCATTGGAAAAAACATTGTTAAACCTGACCATAGAGCCTAGCATACTCTTAGGGTTTGCAATTTTCAATTTTAGGGACCAACACATGGACCCCCTCTTTTGTTGCTTTTCCCTCTCCTATTGCTTATTTTGTTTCAGGGTCTAGTAATAGTTGATTAAAAGGGTTTGCATGGGTTTTCCCTTTAATTAGAGGTTATGCTTTGCATTTGGGTTCTAGAGTCATTTTCCTTGTTTGTGTGATGGCTTGCTAGTGGATTTGACTTATAATCCTTTAGCCTTGGCCCTTTCACAATGGTTTTCCCACACACCAAGTTGATTTGCATAAAAACCCTAAGTTTTAGCTTTTACATAAAATATTTGTAGGAATGCCATTGTGGAATTTTGCTTGCAAAATTCTACTCAACTAGCGTCAAGCTCACTGGCTTCCTCGTTGCTCCAACCCATATCTCTCTAGCTTCCACATTGCTCCATCCTGCATCTCTCTAGGTTTTGTATTGCTTCGATCCAAAGTGATTCAATTCCATCAAAATAAAAAATTTCACTCAATGGGGCCATGCTCACTGAATTCTACATTGCTTCGGCCCACATCTCTTCGGCTTCCACATTGCTCCATCTTGTATTGGTCCAATTCCCTCAAAAGAAAAAAATTCACTCATCGACTTTTGCATTATTTCGGATCGCATCTCTTTGAATTCTACATGTTGCTCCGACCCACAATGGTCCAATTCCCTAAAAATCATAAATTTCACTCAACAGTGTTGTGCTCACCAGCTTCTGCATTTCTCTAACTTGCATCTCTTTGGCTTCCACATTGCTCTGATTCACATCTCTTTGGCTTCCACATTACTTCGATCTGCAGTGGTCCAATTCCCTCAAAAGTGGAAATTTCACTCACCAACACCATCCTCACTTGCTTCCGCATTACTTTGGCACACAAGTGTTCAATCCCCTCAAAATTGAAATCCCCTCAAAAGTAAAAATTCCCCAAATGGAAATCTTCCTGAAATGGATATTTTCTCGAAAGGAAACTTTTTTTAAATGGAAATTTCTCAAAATGGAAAATTCCCTAAAATGGAAAATTATCCAAAAAATTAAATTTTCTTGATAGACTATAAATTGATAAATTTTAATATTTTAAATAAGGGAAATTTATCATTTCTAGAGGCTTAAATTATGATGTTTTATGACACAGGTGCTTCTCAAGATGCTTGGAGGGATAATTGATCAATTCGTTAAATGACTGACATATGAAACTGTGTTGGAGGGAGTTGTAATTTATTTAAGGGAAGATTAAATGAATTAACCTACATATGGATTTGTGCAAGGCCTTATTCACTGTCAATGACATTTTAAACTAAAATTAAATGAAAAATATCAATATTAATGCAAATTTGCATGAGAGTTTGTGTCTGCTGGCTGGAAAAGTATTTTAAAGGGGACAACTAAGGAGATCACTTTAATTTATTAGGTGGAAAAGGGGGGTTATTCATCAGGATCAAGGAGGGGATGTTTTTTCTCCTTGGATCAAGTGTGTAGCAAAACTATCTAATTGGATGCAACTGGGGCATGTGTTGCCAAAACCCAATTTACTCCAAATATTTAATGCTAATGTAATTTGGGCCTGAACTGGATTTAATCCTGGCCATTGATTTGCAATGTAATATCTATAAAAGTTTGGTGCCTACTCATTTGTAAAGGGAGGAAGCAATAGAATTTAGTAGTAGAACGGTAGAGAGTTAATTAGTTTAGGAGATGAGAGAAGGTTGGAGATTGTTAAGAAAATAATGGAGAAATTAATACACTTAGATAGTTAGCTTGGTGAATTTGTGTGTTAAGATTGAAAGTATTATGGTTTCTTGCTTCTTATTCTCAAATGTTAGTTTCAATTTATTTGTAATAATGGTGAAATGTTAAATATTTTTCATGAATCTCATGTTCATACCTTTTATTATTTGTTGATTATAAATTGCTTTGTAAGGTTAGTCTGAGTTGATTTTATGTGCTTAATTTCAACTGTGTATGTTTGTTCATGTCATGCCAACAATTGGGTGTGTGTATGAATATTCATAGTCTAAAAATCCTCCATCTACCTTTGAAGATCACACCATTTATGTGGCATCATAGATTTAATCTTGATCAAGAAGGAATAGGTTTTATGGGGATTTGTCCATCTGCAACATTATCCATTATTACAATTGATCTTAGGTGTTAGATTAAGATCTCTCTTAACCTTATATATTTTTATCTTTATTTGGATTAGTTTTAGGAGAAAAAGTATCACTACATTGCCACATTCGATGACTTAAGATCATTTTTAGATTTTAGATCTGAAAGTACAATCAAGGTTTGTATCCATTTTTAGGTTTCACAAAACCCTTGTTTGAACTTGAAGCTTCCAGCCTTGTTGAACCATAATTCCCCTTGTGATACCAGCAAAATCACATCAACTACTGAGCTATTTTGCATCGTCAAGACCTTACATCTAGAACCTTGGGGTCATTTTCTAAATATTTTTGTAGAAATTCACCTTTCAAGAGAGATAAAACACTTGTGTTTTATCTGTGTTGTGCAATGAAAAAACACTCATCAACACTAATTATTAAGAGACAACATAAGGACACACATATACACAAGAGAACACCAGATATATGTGGAAACCTAAAATGGGAAAACTCATGATAAGAAAAGCTACTTCGATCTACTATCCAAATCCATCCTCACAATGCACAAATGTACAAGTGAATTTTACACACTAAAGTAGGAAACAACCTATCATAGATAAAAATCCCCTATTTTTTTTGTAGGAACCAACCTACTGGAGACACCAATCCCCAATTGAAATAGTACATTAGGTAGGACACCAGTCCTAGAAAAATAAAATGATAAAGCTTGTGGATCTTCAAGTTAACTCAACACATGCTAGAGTTGCAGATAATGCTATTCCTCATTGAATATGATATAGGCACACACATTGGAATGCAACTCTCCTTCAAATTCTCTTTAATTTACACCAGTGGTAAACTCTTCTTCACACAATGTAATTATCATTCATGTGGTCACTCATAGACACATGTTGATGCATTCAAACATTTGAAATATATACATGACATTACATTAACACTCTTCCATGCCATTTAGGGATCCGTAAATAGCTAGGACAACATAGGGTGGACCTAAATTTAAACTACATGAAGCATGTAACACAATGGTCCAAAATTAAATTTTATTGTCATTAAAATAAATTGATGTTGTGCATTACCACAAAGACCTTAACTAAGTCCTATCTTAACACCACATGCAAGATTTGAATTTCACACATAACTAGCCATTACCACACATGCCTTGAACTCCAACTGGTTGGCAAATAGACATATAGAACCTTCTATTACTTCAATTTTTTCGCATGTTGAACATATCCTTTGGAAACTCAGGAATCTGATAATACTAGTGTAGAAATACTCTCCTTCCAAATCACAGAGCAAAAATACATTTCTGTAAGAAATGTGGACCATAATTGTATTTCTAGATAAATCTCTCCACCCAAAAGATATCCTTGAACTGAAACATACTTATACAAACTTTTGGACCACCATAGACATAGAGAATAGATGCAAGCATACAACAATAATTTATAATATATTTCTTAATTTTACATCATGACAATAAAATTACCAACATTGAATAGACTAAAATTTTGGCATACAACACTTTAAGTCAAGGGAATATAATGATAATTCAAGTACACCTACCAACTCTATAATCTTTGAAAAAATTCTAACTTCAAACTCTTACATCAATGACAACCTTTCAAATTTTTGACAACCTATGTTCAATAATATCCCCCTTTGTCATTGATAGTAAACAAAAAAATTTGGACCACCAAACCAACCAGCTACACACAAGCACGAATCTCCTCCTTTGAATGATTTCTTTGTTGTATCTTTTTCTTCACTTTCTCCCCCTATGGAAGATACAGAATTCTAAGATCATTATTATTTTTGAGCAATCCAACATTCTAAGCTTAGAATTTTGAGTTCACTCTCTCCCCTTTTGAAATCAATGGAAAAGGGTCAACAATCTTTCTCCCCTTGTAAAGAGGCACCACTTTTTATACTAATGTTGATATATGCATTTGTATCCTTCTCCTCCTATCATCTAGAAACCTATTTTCTGGATAGACTCCCCTTGAGTCCATGCTTCCCTATCTTTGAAAATACTCCACAATACCACCAAGCCTTCTTACGATAGGGAGACCAAGCTCCCCCTCACCTCGTGCTTCCTCCTGATTCAAGAGGAGGGAGCAACAACTCCCAACTTCTGCTAGAGAACTCAATTGTCTCCTTAGGAAGTGGATTTTTGAATATATCTATAACTTTCTCCTTTGTATCAACATATTCCAATCTCACTTCCTTCTCTGCAACCTTCTCCCTCAAGAAATAATTCTTTATTGAAATGTGTTTAGTTCTTAAGTGCATCACCAGATTATTTGAAATATTTATTGTATTGGTGTTAACACAAAGAATAGTGATAGGGCATTCAAACTCAATCTTCATTTCCTTCAGACTCTGCTTCATCCAAAGCACTTGAGTGTAGCATGATGCTGCAACAATGTATTCTACTTATATTGTATATAGAGAAAATTATTTTTGTTCCTTACTCAACTAGGACACCAAATTGTCACCAAGGAAGAAGGCACCACCACTTGTGCTCTTTTTTTCATCAACACATCCTGCCCAATCTACATTTGTGTATGCAGTTAGAGTGAAATTTTTACTCTTTAGATACTATAGTCCAAAATATTCAGTAGCCTTCAAGTACATATATATCCTCTGTGCTGCTTTGACATGAGTCTCTTTAGGTGCTTCCTAGAATCTGACAACCATTTCAATTTCCTATATAATATCATGTTTGGATGTTGTCACATACAACAAACTACCAATCATAGACTTATACAAAGTCTAATCTAAGTTAAAGTGAATTTTTTTACTCTTTGGATACCATAGTCTGAAATATTCAGTAGCCTTCAAGTACATAAATATCCTCTTTACTGCTTTAACATGGGTCTCTTTAGGTGCTTCCTAGAATCTGACAACCATTTCAATTTCTTGCATAATATCATGTTTGGATGTTGTCACATACAACAAACTACCAATCATAGACTTATACAAAGTCTAATTTGCTAGAGTAGATTCATCATCTTTACTTAACTTGCATCCAATAACCATAGGAGTTGCAACCAAGTTGTGATCTTCCATCCTGAACTTGCTTAACATTTCTTTGATATACTTGTGTTGTGAAATAAAAATTCCTTTGTTTGATTATATGTATTTGAATCCTTTTTGTCTCTAGATAGGAATGAATCCACTTTATTTCTTGTTGTCTTGATTTTTCTTTGCATCTTCAAAGGATATCTTCTTAGGTTCTTCAATGTAGGATTTCTCCTCCCTTGTTTCATACTTTCTTGAATCTTCTTTGAAGTTATCACATAGGTTTGTAGATGCACTGGTTATAGTACTTTTCCCTTTTTCTAAAACAAGACCATATTTTTATTTTGATGGCTTTTGAGAGTTAATCAACTCATCAAGAACCTCATAACCTCCTTTCAGTTCTAAACCCTTGTTAATTTTCCCTTTTTCTTTTCCAGCTCTTTTCTCAGAGTGACAACCTCTAACTCAAGATTTAAACATTCAAAAACTTTATCATTGAGCTTGGTATTCAATCAATCCTCAACCCTTTTTCCTTCTTCAACCTTAAATTTTAATTTAGAGATCACATATTTTTCTTCCTTGGGTTTAGTCTCACATCCTTTACCTCCTATTTGAGCTTTTAGTTTTCCAATTTCTTCTATTGATTCTCCAGCTTGTCCCTTCAATTTGACAATTTTCTCCTTTGATTTTTCAAGAATGCACTCATAATTCAGATATAGTGTTCTTGCTTCATCTAGATCTTCAAGAGAAGACTAGATTTATCCTTCAAAATATACTTCACAATTATTTGGATTGATGTCCCAAACTTCAAGTTCCATTGACTCTAGAACTAGATCTAGAGAAGACATATAATTGATTTCTTCAGATCCTATGTGTTCAAGAGTAGGATATACCTTAATTGTTAGGATTCTCAAAGGCACTTGGCTTTGATACCAATAGTTGAACACACTCGGAGACTGAGAGGGGGGTGAATCAGTATTTTCTTAATCTTTAAAACAATTCCATTTGCAGCTTAAGCATCAAATCACATTAACTAAAAGAAAAATTGAAAGGAAATTGTACCACACAAGGAAACAAATATTTTTTGGTGGAAAATCCAATGAGAGAAAAACCATAGTGAGAGTTAACTCACAATATATGAACTCCATTGCTTACAAAAATTACAATATTTTTTAAGGCTCACTGCCTAAGGACTTGCAGGCTAAGGTGCACAACCTTAGGGAAAGATACAAGGACCTGGTGAAGAGACTCACTGTTTGATAGTAGGATACATGAAAATTACAATGAAAACATGAACATGAAATGCTATAAAAGAAGTATCTAAAATATGTTGACGTTTCAATCCCTTTTTCACACAATTACTCCATCATACGAACTTCACACACTTTGAATATTCAACATATTATAGAATCTATCCTCAATCAATTCATAAATGATTTTTTTCTTCTATAAATACCCTCCACAACAACTCAAAACCTAGTTATGTCAGCTCCAAGATGATCTTTAGTGAAACGTATGATACTACATAGGTCGGCTCCAAACATATCCATTATGAATTGAAATAATTTACAGATCACAAAACACAACATAATAAGGCCCAAAAGAATTACAACACATCCTTAAGGAAAAATTAACTAATCAGGATCAACCACAAATGAATGAAACCAAATTGCCAGCCCAAACAATATTAACACCACCAAAAATACAAATTATTTATCTTTACACCATTAGGGAGAAACTAAAAAAATCATGCGGACCAAGATGTGAATAATATAGATAATCAACAACATCCCTACAACCTTCTCCTAAAGAATTTGACCCCTACAACATCCCTAGGATGGAAAGTAATTGTGACATTTGTCAAGCCAAAGAACATGACCAATAATTTATAATTCTCAAAGTGACACTTTAATTTTTTTTCCATGTCATCATCCACCACACAAAACCAATGATAGCTCCATCCTAAATTTGTCTTTGGAAAATATACAAATCCATGAAACTCATATCAATCCTAGGAATATGATACCTATAATTTATTTTCTTTTTGTTCAAATATCTAGAACTAATACACATCTACATGGTACCACCCTTATTCTTCACAAGAACCAGTAATGATGCAAATGGACTAGAATTAGGCTTGATATATATCATATATAAAATTTCTTGATGGCATTTTCAATCTCTTCCTTTTATATTATTGGTTGTCAACAAAGAGTGGTTATGACAACCTTAGAGCCTAGCTCCAACTCTATGATATGCCAAAATCCTCTATCATGTGGTATTCCTAAAGGAAAATCACCAAAACTCATACTATTTTTCTCTAATTTTTTTTAAATATCAATCATGATAAGTGTCTTGCTTACCCATGTATGATTTTTTAGGTATCACCAAATAACTTGTTACCCATGCAACTTGACCCTTACAAAAAAATCCTCTCCATTCTTTTAGTTGTGACCATCTAAGTTGATCCATTTGAGAGGATTATAGTAACCAAATAGTTCCTTTTAGATATAAATTTTATCTCAATAGATTGATAGTTATATGAAAAATCACTAAGAGAATGCAACCATTGTATACCCAAAAACATGCCAATTTTTTATAATCCCATAACATAAAAAATAATCGCATAGCTTATGATCCCCCAATAGTAAGTTGATTTATCAAATTATTTTGGTGAATGGAATGGTAAAATTATCAACAAGAGTAACATTGTAGCTTTCAAAATACTCTATTTTCAAGCTCCCTTAACCACCAAGAATTCATTAGATTCTCCTAAAAGAGCTACAAATGTGCCTCAATTTGTGTTTTCATCTTCCATATCTTTAGGTTCATGAGATTTTATAACAATTTAATTTTTAGGCTCTCCAAAATCATAATCTTATAAAGAATAATTACTTCAATGTAATGCACTTAACCCTTTCCAAGGCACCTATGACTTGGTTCCCAAGGATTCTTGTAAAAAAAACTTGATGTTTTGTCCTTTTGAGTACATTATTATAATATTTACAAATATTCTTTATTATTTGAAGCCATATTCTTTTGTGAATGATATGAAAAAACATTTTTATGTATAGATGGCTTGAGTGTTAGAGCTCTTACAATAGCATTATAAAATTTTGATAGTTCAAAATCCTTGACTAGACATTGATTGGCTCAAAAAGTCCATCAAAAATTACATAAGTGATCCTTTTTTCTAATATATTAGTTACCACTACAACTTTACAAAAATATTCTACATAAGTACTTACTAAAGTTTGTTACTTAATTTGGGATATTTCTCTTAAATATTATTCTTTTTCCTTGAGCTTGAATACATTAAGTACCCTTTGACTAAATTCATCAAAAGTGTACACAAAGTAATGTCCTTGTATGATTATACCTTGGTACCATTAGTCATAATCATTTCCCTCAAAGTGTAATGTGACAAATTAGATTGTTTCATTTTCCTTCATGGGATTGATGGTGGGATAAGTTTGTAATTTTTGTAGCTAATCCCAATTTGAAATTTTATCATTTAAGTCAAAAGTGTGTGTAGATAGTTTATTCATTTTTTGTTTCAATTCTTTCCCACTATTATTCTTGTTGTTGCATTCACTTCTTCTATGGTTTTTTTTTTCTTGTCATGTCTAGCATTTCTCAAATGGAAATGATGCATTAAAAACTTTAGGTTGAACCAAATTTTCTTCACACAATGCAACAAACTCTACTATAGAAGAAATCATATGACCTACATGGCATTCTACTTCTTCCCCTTCATATTCTAATAAGAATGTGGATTTTGAGGCTTTTGGGATGGAATACACCCTAATCTATAACTTCTTGAAATGCTTCGCCTCTTTAAATATTTTTGATAATCAATTTTTCCAGTAATCTTTCCAACAATTAATTTGTCTCCTTTTGGTTTGATACTACTTAATTTTGGATCTGATTGTGTCTAGATAAAGTCTCTTGGAATAATTTTTCACTTTCATAATCTATCATTTTCCTTTTTCCTCTTTCCCCTTTTACCATATCTTATTCTTTATATGGACCTTATGCTACCAATTTACTTTCCTCTGTTCCTTTATATTTGATAGCTATATCAATAATAAGAATCAACCATCAAATTTACCCTACAATATAATGCCCCAAAATAGATTTTTTAATCAAAATAACAAATTTCCAATAAGTTATTACATCTAACCTAGCACTTTTTTCTTTGAGATATTAGAATGGAAAAGTTGAGAGAATTTAGTGAGTATAATTTTATAAAAATTAAATCAAATATGCATATTGGTGGCAAGTTGCACAACTAATGATGCATGCAAATATAAAATCAAAAATATTATGTAGGTTTTTGTAACATCGCCATCTAGAATCCATTACAAATTATTTTCAATATTAATGAGGATCTAGTAGCTATGCCTTTTAGAATCTACAACATTATAAATTAATTCTAGTTCTTGTGGAGGACTGCAAAGAATTTACATATTATCACTAATATCTTCCATATTGACATACATGTGATGTAATGCTCATAAAAATATATATTTAATCTTGTAGGATAGAAATATCAAAGCTTTGATACCATCATAATATATTCAAACTAAAATATTTACAACTTGTATTAGATCTAAAATATTCTAAAATATATTATAAAATATTAAAATTTCAGGCATCAAATTTGACTCAAACTTTACCACAAATTGGTAATTTTTGCATAAGCAAGTAATGAATTCCTAAATATGTTAGAAATGATATATTTTAATGGAATATGTAACAATTAACTAAAATATAATGGATATAATAGTAGCACAAAGAGAAATAAATATGCAATTATCACTTATGTTGGAGCTCTTTTTAGGCACATCACACTTCTCTATGTACTAAACAAAACTTACAAATATGAAACAAGAGATCCAATCCAAGATTAAGGTGCTCCAAAATGATTAAATATACAACCAAATGTTGTCATAAATTAAAAAATACAACCATATATTAAAATAATAAAACTTGAGAGCAAAGTATGTAAACTAGAACTTTCTTCTTCATAGTCATGTAAAAATAAAATAATTAATTGATTTTTTTAGTATAGATACAACTTTTGAATAAGTTTACCCCTAAAATATAAAATTACCCTTAGGATATTAGAGTGTTTTCCTCCTCCAATATCTAACAAATCCAAGAGTTTATCCTCAAGTTTGAATTGATTGAACACAAGTGCTCAAATAATTTTAACAAAATTTTGGTATAATGAAATTGAATGCAAAAATATGAAACTATATACTATTAAATAAATGATAAAGTTTCAACTTAAGCTCCCAAGTTCTAATGCTCCTCTCTTGGAAAAACAAATTTAATATTATTTTCAATAAATTCTCACTAAAGATGCTCCCTAGTCATAATTGCTACAAGATTCTAGTTAAAATTAGGAAACAACTCCCTTCTTACAAGCTATTACATAATTCTAAGAGTTACCAAACACTCCATAAGAAAGCCCACACACCCCATGTTTGGTTGCCAACATAGTGAAGTAATAAAATATATTTTTAATACTCAATTGACATCCAAATAAATTAATTATTGGTTCAAAATAGTTAATATTAAATAAAATTATTTCTCTTACTCCTTCCTTTAGCCCACGAAGAGTAATGAAATGGCCATAGGGACATCCAATTGGATTTCGTGTAGAAAGGGAACATTACAATTGAAGATCATGATTGGTCTATAGAAATGATTGCACATGGAATCAAATAAGTATTCGGCTAAGGACCATCTTTTAGCAGAAATTATGTCGTTTGTACATGCATTATTGTGTTAAGGACAGTTGAGTCAAAGTGAGTACAAAATAATTAGAAAATTGTGGAAGGATACAATATTAACTATTACAAATGTACAACAAATATGACAAAATATAACAATGCATCGCGAAAACTACGGAACAAAAAATAAACAATACGCAAAACCATGTTCCATAAACAATCCTCGATAAAGAAATATAATAATTGATCCTTAAAAACACTAAAATAAAAGAACCCATATGAAATTTAAACAAAAGAAAACCATTAAATAATTTAAATATAACTTTATTTTTCATAGAAGACACTACTTACATCATATTCTTAAAAAAACATAGAAGTGTAGGCCAAACAAAAGTCTACAACCATATCTTCATTAACTCCAAAACAAATGTCCTTGTTTTAGCTCAATGATGGCCTACAACCTAATAATGCCTCTTGGCATTTTCAGGCGTGGATGGAAAGTTTCTTTGGGTACGAAGAGCTTCCTTAACTTCAATTTTCATTGTCTGTACTCTTATGATATTTCCCACGAAACTTCTTCCAACAAGAATAACACTATTCTCAGTACAACTTTGGCTTCTGCAACAATGAGTCTTCCTGTTTGATTTTCATGCAATATCTCTGAGCTTTAAGCACAGCCACAACAAAAGATATGGTGTTATCAAAGTCATTATCATGGTGAATAAGCTGATTGAGTCATAAATGGTGGCATATATGACGTACAATCAAGACTTATTCCAAACAATAATACTGCAATGTGGTGCATCTTCAACCACAGACGTCGCTCTCCTCCTGCTGCAATATTTATTTCAATTTCTCCTCCACTCGTACACATGACTAATTGTTAGAACAAATGGTAGTACTGATACTATATGTGGGGGAGTTCATTTAGTACACAAGAACCTGTGAACACCCATTAAAATGGGTAGGAATGGTGGATTCCATGATAAGATTTTAGCTGTTTTAACTTTCAAACAACTCTGAAATAGAAAGATCAACAGTGATGAGGACTGAAGGGTGAAGGGTTAAGTATAACACCAAAATCTTTAATGGCGACATAAAGGTAGTCTTTTGTGACAGTAAAATTTGTAGGTTTATATTATTCTTAGAATATCTAATTTTATGTAAAGTTGGATTTGTTTGTTATTTATTTATTTATTTTGTCTATTTTTATGTGCATATGTCCACATCTTTAACCCTTGCCTACATTTTTATAACATAATCCAATTCTTTCACCTACGTTAGAAATTTACTACCTAACACGATATAGCCATTATCTACCTAAATTTGGTTGTTTGCTTGTCAAAGATCACTTTCCTAGTTCTAAGGTTCGCCCTATATTCATAGACTTGATCCTATCCTTTTCAAAATTTAAATTCAAATTGTACCCAAATATTGCACTTTATTTTTTGTCTTGGTAGAGAGATCATAGTTTTAGAACTAAAGCAATCAAGGTTCAAAATCATCATCAAAGACCTATATTATCTAGTCAATGAGCTAAGCACATTTCTCCTTTGCACTTACCTTTCCAAGATAAAATGTACAATTGATTTATCATTCCCAACTAACAATAATTAGTCTATGTTTATTTATACTTAATCGGTTGCAATTATATAATTGTCCTAGGATAAACACTATATGAAACTTTATGAATTCATTTCGTCCTACATGACCTAAATTTATTCCTAGGATTTCTCATTCCTATTAAGGTTGTTAGATCTACATTCTTCTAATTTTGTACATTATTTTCAAATTTGATATCGTCTTTTCATCCTTGTTCTTATTTATATATCTTATATTTGACCCACCTTAAACACCCTTGGTTTTCCCTTAGAGTTTGAATTTTACAATTGATTTTAGATTGGAGTTACATTTGATTATGTATTTTTTAGTTAAAATTCATTACCCTTCATCATACTATTGCTTAATTTATTGTATTAGCATGTATAATTTCTCCTATTGCTTACCAATCTCATCACTTATGTTACTATGATTCATGTTGATACATATTTTTTAGTATGTGATAGTAATGTAGCTACTACTTCATCCCTATATAGACTTGATATGAACTAGGGATCTTGGCTCAAGTGATGTTATACCTAATAATAATACCATTCATACATCACATGATAGCTCTACTCCATATAGCTCTCTTGACTCATTCTTTTGTGAGGAGCCTAGCATTATAGATACACATATTCTTACTTCATTTAGTATGACGATTATGTACTATCTATAATGCTTAATGATACACTTTTTATTTAGGATTGGCTATCTATAATGATTAATGTAGTGAAGAGTTTTATGAGATGTAGGAATTTAAAATTAGGAAATAGTGATGATGATGATTAGGGATGACGGTTAGATCAACCAGCCATGGATTAATTGATTAATGAGGATAGGTTGAGTTAATAAACCAATGGTTTATTAACTTGGGTGGAGTCAAAAGTTGGAGAATGGGATAATAAGGTTTAGGATGGAGATAAAGTTAATCAATGATTAATTAACTTAAAAAGGTTAGGGAATGTAGGAGAATGTTAACTTTAATTAAATAAATGTAGATTTATTTAATTAAAGGTTGTGGATAAAGGTAATGGGGAAATTAATTAAATAAATAACAAATATTTATTTAATCAAGTATTTGGATAAGGGAAGTGGGTTAAATTAAATAAATAACAAGTATTTATTTAATTAAATATTATTTTGGGTGACTACATTTTGCCCCTCTTTGAGATGATGTTGCGACTAAAAGAAGTAACATTATTTCAAAGAAGAATAAAACATAGTAGGTAGGGAAAGGGATAAGGACTAGAAGGATGATGCCCCTGTCATTAGTGAAGGTAAGGAAGGATGATTAGGAGGTAGTATGCCCCCTCAAGAGGACATGTGGGTTAGGAGAACACGAGTGTGCTCTCGAAATGGATGGGAAGGCTAAAGGATGAAGGATAAAAAGATGAAAAAACATAAGGATGGATGGGAGAAGGTAAGGATGACGAATACATTGATGGAGAGGGAGGATGGATGATCATCATGTTGCAATGATAATAGAAACCTAGATTTGTTATTGTACTTGACATTATACACCAAGATATGAGGAACTGGGGTGACAATGTGCCAAGTACGTGATAAAAAAGGTCAAGTGCAAACATATGCCTTATGACACCATGATATGGAGGACCATGATGTCCCTATGGCAATAGAGTGCAAGAGACCATGATAAATGCAAACAATGATAACACACACAAGCAACAAGCAAGCATGCACATAAACCAAAATCAAACAAGGACTATACTCCAAGTCAAGCTAAAAATTGATTGATGGGTTGATTGATGGATTGGTGATGATGATGATTGGATTGGGAAGGACACACCCCTATGATGATAGTTGGATTAAAGTAGATTAATGGATTTGAGCTTGATTTGAATTAAGATGGTGGATTGCTTAATGATGATGTGCTAGATTTGAATATTGGATTGCATGGATTAGGGTCAATTACATTGGATAGGATTGGATGGGGATGGTTGGATTGGAAGGATAGATGGATGGATAAGATATGATTAGATGGAGGATATGATGATTAGGATAGAGGAATGGATGGGATACAATGACAAGGGAGAACCAATTCTTAGGAAAATGATGAAAGGATAAATGAATTGTGTGAATAGGAGATAAATGAATTTAGTAGATGAAAGATAGGTGATCAGAGATAAGAAGATGGTGGATAAATGATAGGAGGATGGAGCTCCAAGGATTAGTTGCAAAGGAATAAGATGCCCCACACTAGAGGTAATGTAAATGTGAGATGGAAGGATATTAGCATGAGATAGAGGGGTAGTGCATAAAGGACATGGATGGAAGTAAAAGTGAGGATGGAATTTTCCAAAGCATGCATGTGTATTTTTTCCCTAGCTTTATGAAGATCAAGGGTGAAATGAGAGGGTGAATTAGGTAGGATGGGGGGATGGAGATAGGATAAGGGATGTGGGAGAGAGGATATGGATAATATGATCAAGGTTAAGTGGATAAGATATGGATGTATGGATATTTGACCCCTAGGCTCTTCATCAAGATCAAAGATGGGAAGAAAAATGGAATCGGATAAGATGAGTGATATTGAATGAATGATATGGATAGCATAAGGGAGGTAGGATATAATGTATGATGGATATGAAGATCCTTAGCCTTTTCAAGATCAAAGGTGGAGAGGGGAGGATGGATTTAGATAGGATTATGGATAGACAATGGAGGATAATGGAGGATGTGGATAAGGTGGTATGGATGGAGCTTGCCCCCAAGTGTAGAGAACAAGTGGATGGGAAGGAAGGAATCAAGCATCTAATTCCATAGATGGTATCCCTTAATCATGTGTTATTGTGCTCATAGAAATTGGTGTAATTATGGTAAGGGTGATAAGATGGATTGAAAGATGGGGAGAAATATGGATTTATGCAAAGGATTGGATAAGAGGGATGAAAGGATGGAACATGGATATTGGATAGTGGATGGATTAATGGAAGATATGTGGATGAATGGATGAAAATGTTGGAAAGATCACCATTGGCACACACCTTGAAGGGTGGTGGGATTGTGAAAGAGAAGTGGATTTTGAATTTGGAGGTTTATATGGAGGAGTGGGTGTAGATTTTGGGACATAAGGACCCAAAAGGGATGAAGGTGATGAAGGATCATCAAATGGGATGGAGGACTTAGAATTGGATGAAAATTTTTGATAAGCAAGGGTAATCCCACAATACTGGTTTACAATTTTTGGCCAAACTAGACACTGAAATATTTTTTTCTAACTAAATCTTCACTTTCGAGCACCTATAGCAGCTAAACCATGAGGAATTTGAAGATGATGCAAACTAGTGATTTGTGACATTTTTTCTATAGATTCTAAATATATTTTTTTCAAAAATTTTGGAATCAGATTGCACGTCTTTTTCCATCTCCTTAGAAAACTATTTTTTTTTCAGTAAACAACATTTTTAAGGAGTGACGCCCATCGTTTAATAATGCATAACATTTTTTCCATGAAGGATAAAATTCTACTTTATTCAAATTTAGATTTGTAACTATGATATCAAGTGCTTCCAATTGGTTTCATAGTGTTTTATTGAATCTTTTTTCCTTAATCAAGTTTCAAAGTCAAACCAATTGCAATTCAGAAATAGGCAGACCGTATAACGCGTAAATTTTTTTATATGTATAAAAAATCATTTTTTTTTATTGGATCAAGGACTTCAATATTTGGTACAATCATATTTTTCAATAATCTACTATTTTTCCACATGTGCAGAACATAGAGCTTTATTTTCAGTGAAAAACCTATGTTTAATAAAACTAAAAAAATAAATACATAATAAAACCAAAACATATTAAAATTATATTTGTTGGATAGCTCATTCCGAGGACTAGCATCATCAAGTTGGGTTTGTGAAGTCTCCTCCATTTTCATCCTCAAACCTAGCTTCAAAGCGCAAAATTTTGGACTTTTTTGGTGCCTGAGGGGGAAAAGGGGGGAAAAGGGGGGTTCGCTCAAACCCCTTTTCCACAAGCCTTCGCTTTTGGCTTTTTTCTGGGAATGGTGGGCCCCATCATTAAATGGGTTCGCTCAAAGGGGGGTTCTATCAAACCCCCTTTGGGTTCACTCGAACCAAAAGTTTGTTTGAACCCCGAAAAACTAATTTTTTTTGCATGGGGTTGTTTTTTGCAACTTTTCCTTCCTCCCTGGAATTGTAAACCACTTTTGTGGGTTTACCCACAAGTTTGGATGCCAATTTTGATTTTTCTTTTGGATGCATTGATTCCACGAGTATTTTTGGAATCCACATGGTTTTTGATTTTTGCTTCATGGGTCTTTGTGGCCTTTGGGATTTAAATTTTTGATTTTGGATCATATTTTTCTTGGTTTTTACATGTCTTTTTTTATAGGACTTGTTGATCCTTTGATTTTTCTAGATTTTTGACTTTCTAAGATTTGGCATCCAAATTACTTCCAAGAACAATGGGATATGTGGATGGATATGAATGGTGTGGATGTATTATGGATGATCTTTTTTAAGTAGTATGTTGGAAGGATTTCAAAGATGTGTGCCTTGGTTGATCTTGATTTGGGGTATGTGGTGATGGATAGAGAGGATAATTGGATTTTGGAAAAGGAGTGATAGGTTGTGGAATGTGGGGACCCAAGATGGATGGAAGGGATGAGGGATTTTGTTTTGGGACATAGGGACCAAAAATAGATGGAAGGCATGAGTGTTTGGGATTTGGAACATAAGGGCCCAAGATTGATTTGGAGGATGGGGAATGTGGATATTTGGGTTTAGATGGAGGTATTTTAGATTTAGGATGGGTGGAAGGAGTACTAACTTCTAGAGCTTGGTATCCAAGACCATGATATTTTGTATTTTCTTTTATATTAAGGGGTTCTAAGATTCCTTTCTCATGAAGGCCTAACCCTTTTCCTTGATAATGCATGGTTTGAAAAATATTTTTTCCAATGGGATTTATTATTTTGGAAACAATATGTGAGTCCATTTTGAGGGTGATATTATATGGGAGGAATGATGGGCTCTTAGAGTAGACCAGCATGGATGAATGTGGAGGAACCCAATTGATAAGTAGGGGGTTCATGGGTAGCTTGGATAGGGGTGATGGGATCATGACATGGAGATGAAGGGATGATTTGATCTTGACTTGGGATAGGATCATGGGATGGGGTATATGGTATAATGTGCTCTTGGTTATGAGGCAAAAGGGTATCATGACATGGAGTGGGATGGGTTTTTGGATCATGAGAGGGGAGATGATCATTAGATGAAGTGGAAGGTTTAATTTGATCTTGATTTAGAGAGGGGTCATGTAATGGAGTGGAAGAGGTATTTTGAGCTTTATATGGAGGGGGGTTTATGTTAGCATGCTTTGGATTAGGAGATGGACATAGCTCATTTGATGTGGATGGTGTGATGGGAGGAAGGTTGTAAAGGTGGTTCAACTTGAATGGATGGAGTAGTAGAGGATTCATGACACTTAGGGGATTGATAATTATCTTGATGTGGAGGTCATGAACATGGATGCATGACATGGGAAGATTGCACTACTTTTTTTTTGCATGGGGATTTAAGCACCTTTACAAATAGTCCTTGGGGGAAGTTATTAGGAGGAACATGGTGTGAATTTTATTGGTAGGCTTGGGGTGATATGGATTGTAAGGATGTTGGACATGAACAAGTGGAATAAGAGGTAGAATTTTCCATGGACTGATAAATGGATGATGAGGATGAGGAGCTTGAAAAGGATATGGAGATGGGGGTTTGAGATGAGGAATTTTGGCAAAAGGCTTGGCCTCCCTTGTCAAAGGAAGGGGAATGGTAAGAAAGAGGGGATGCATTGGGATTGGATGAAGGTGGGAAGGGTGGAAGTTTAGCACCAATTCTAAGGAGATATCTAAGCATGGAATCCCTATCATTAATAAAGTAGTAGATGAGGAGATGATTGGTGATGGGATCCCATGAGGATAATATGGGTGATGAGGGTGTGGGTGGGATTTGAGGGGGACATTGGATGGGTGATTGGTGGAAGCTTGGAGAATGTTGTCTAATAATCATGGATTCAAGGTGATCCACAATATTCTCACTATCATCATAGGAATTAGGATATGGGTGCATGATATTGGGTTGGGTTGGAATAGATGAAGGTGAATTAGGATAGATTGGGTTGGATGGAGGATAGATTAGATGATTAGACATGGAAGAGGATTGATTGGAGGAGGAAAATTTTGGATTAATTTTGGATGAGGATGGATTATGGATGGATTAAATATATGTTAAGGGATGATTAGGACAAGATGGGTGATTAGAATAATAAAGTATGAAGATGAATATGGAGGATGGGATTAGAATTGGGATCAAATGTCAAGACCTTAAGATGTTGATTTGATTTAGGTTGATTCTCTATACTTAGGATAGGCTAATGTTCCTAAGCAAGAGCTAATTGGATTTGATTTCTACTTAAGATAGAAAAGTTCTTAATTAGGTATTGAGTGGATTTGATAACTATAATTTTAAGATAGGCTAATGTTCTCAAGCAAGTTTAGATTAAAGATGAAATAAAACTAACTTGGCCTTGATTTTTTATTGGGGGATTGGATTTGAGATGGATGATAGTCAATTAAGGATAGGATCCTTAGATGAATGATTTAGATAGTGATGGAAATATATGATGTATGAAGGAAATTAAATCCTTAAACAATTTTTGATGTTTAAGTGATGAATTTTTGATTAAGGATGGGATTTGGATGCTTGATTGAGAAGATAAATGGATAATGGCTGATTAAATTTTGATGAGGATAGATGGATTAGATTGGGATTTGGTTGGAATAGGATTAGGTTGGAAAGGGGGATTGGATTAAAATGATGATGAGGGATGTAGATTAAGGATGATAATGGGGGATGTGGATTAAGGATGAGGATGGAGGATGAGGATTAAGGATGATGGAGGATAGGGGATATTAGGACCAAGATTAATGATCAAATTGGATAGGGATTATGGAAGATGATTAGGATAATGATTAAGACCTCAAATGGATTAGGAAAATTAGTCTTAGGGTCCTAAATGGAGGATTAAGGATGGATTGGAATATAGATTATGGGATGATTCAGACATGATGGATGATTAGAATGATTGTAGAGGATTATGATGGGATGAGTAGGATAAAGTGATTAAGAAGGAGGGGGAATAGGATGAAAATGGGTGTTTAGGATAATAGGGGGTGAATTCACAATACTGTCTCACTTTTTGCCCAAGATGGACATTTACATCAATATTTTTAACAAAATCTTCATCTTCTAAGACCTATAGTATCTAAACCATAAATAATTTGAAGATGATGTGAACTAGTGATTTGTGGCAATTTGTGTGTAGATTCTAAATATTTTTTTTTCAATTTTTTTGAAATAAATCATGAATCTTTCAACATCTCCTTTAATAACTAGTTTCAAATAGAAAACAACATTTTTAGAAAGTAAAGTTTGTGTCGTACAACATAAATTTTTTTCTATAAAGGATTAAATTCTAATTTTTAGAATATAGATTCTCAACATCAATATCTAGGGAAAGGATTATTTTTCATAATTTTTTATGGCACTTTTTTTTTAAAAAATTAATTTTTGAAGTCACTCTAACTATAATTTGGACATACGTGTGTGTCATACAACCTAACTTTTTGTGTACATATTGAAATCCATTTTTTCTTTTTTGGGTGAAATAAGAAAATCAATATATAGGGAATGACTATTTTTTCAAATTTTTTGACAATGGTTTACTATTTTTCCACCTCTGCATAATAAAGAGCTTGATGTTTAGAGAAAAACCTATGTTTAGTAAAAATTAAAAATTAAATACATGATAAAATGAAAATATATCAAAAATATGCTTGTTGGAAAGCTAGTTTCAAGGGCTACAATCTTGAAAAATATAATTTTTAAATGGTGTTATTTAATCCCTCAAAAGGTAAAGAAAATTTGGTTTTTTGCCAGCATTTTGATAGCTGTGAAGGAGACTCCATTGTGGGTATGATTTAATACTATAGGGGTTCTATCCAAGGGGGTTTGATCTAAGGGTGTCTTATCTATCCCTCTTCAATTAAAACCCTTTATATGGAGCCCCTCAAGACTTAAATCATTAATTTTTCTAAAAATAGTTATTTCAAGCAAAAATCAACACATCCCAAAAGTGAGACACAATATTGTGGCAGCACCCAGGGGATGGTTATGATGAGATGGGGGGTGATTAGGATTAGAATGGGTGATTAAGATGAACATAGTGGATTAGGATTAGGTGATTATGATGAAAAGGGATGATTAGGATGGAAAAGATGGTATGATTAGGATGTGGAGGGACGATGTGAAGGTTTTTCTTTCTTGATTAGGAGATATAATTGAAAGCACACAAACAAAAGAAGTGGCTAAGTTTGAAGGATTTTTGTAGTGTATGTTCAATCCTCAGCCCCTTGGCTGATTTTTTTTTACAAGTATAGAACAAGAAGATACTTCAAGCACTTGCACAAGCCTAAGTTATTCAAGTGGGATTATAGATTAGTGTAGGCTCCCCATCCAAGAAAGCTTGGGTTAATACTCCTTGATACTTGGGTGATACACCCTTTCTCGCGAAGGTGGATAGTTAGAGATCCAGTCGAACAGGGTCATCAATGGATGCCAACAGGCTCACCTTCTCTCTCTCCTTGGGAACTATCATAGTTCTCCACGAGAACTTCTATCTCAACCTAAGGGAGTACGTGGTGAGTAACTTTAGGGCACGATCTACATCCCTTGCACCACATTAAGCTACGACCGAAAGGTCTTAATCTAGGATACTTAAGGTTGCTAGGGAGTCCTCTATATACCTCAAGGGTATGTGAGGCCCAAATCTATAAATGAAAGGGAACAATGTCAAACATCTAGGAGGAGAGGGTAACCCACTCTCCACCTTCACTTCTCCAATGTATAAAGTTCTTGGAGGCTTATCTCAATTGACAAAATTCCACTTCCAAGAAAGGTGGCTTTCTCATCTCCCACTCTTTATACTCCATTGGAACATGAGAGTTGGATTCATCCCCTAGGATGGTCCAATCCCTAGGAAAACCCCCTTAAAAGTAATTATCCAATTATTTTTTATCCCCAAGATTGCATGAAGCGTGAGGGGAGAGCATACACACATTGGGTTCATTGGGTTGAAAAGAAAAAGAAAAAGAGTAAGTGATGTTTTTGATCCTCAAATCACACTAGGTACGAGAGGAGAGCATACAAACCACTCACTCAAAGAAAAATCACATAAAAGTTCATTAACCTTAAGAAATGAAACATGCCTAGATTAGTGGAAAAAAGAAAGCATTGGACAAATGAATTTGCATGAAATTGTTAGTAGTTTGATGATTTTTCCTTTGACAATCAATTTCAAGCTGCAAAACAAGTGATTAGATGATAAGATGATCACATAAAATGATTTTTAGCATGAAATAAGCATAGAAATGTGATGATTTGTGCCTTAGATAAGAATTAGAGACCTACAACATGCATTAGTATCCAAAAATAGAGATTAGATGCAAAGAACAACTGAAGAAGACCTAAAGATGCATTCTAAAACCCAGCATAGTTCTATGGATAAAGTTGTGCTTCTGTTAAAACAAAGGTGCCATTCTATGAAAAGAGGTAGAATTTTTCAATTTGGGCCAAAAAGATAGCTTTCGGGAGTGAAATTTTGATTTTTTTCAGATACCTAGTTGAGAAAAAAACCTTAAAATGAATATAATGACTTAGGTGCCATTTTACAGAAAGTGCCAAAATATGACTCTCAAAGGTCAGAAAATGAAGTTTTGGACCAAACCAGATGGAGAAATGGATGGATGAACATGTGGGGGACCTAAAAACATGAATATTTTTGAGCTCAAAATGAAGATCATACATAACCTAGAAAGCTTGTATAAAGCCCTAGTCTCACAAAACTTTTAAAACACCTAGTTCAAGCATGCAAATGGTGGATGAACCTACAAAACAAAATATTAGGAAAATGAAGACCTATAAAAAAAGATGTTAGAAGCCAATGAATCCCTAGAACTAGGTCAAAATGATGATGGAACTTACAGAAAGAAAAGGCATAGTTTTGGGTTACACGAGCATCGCAACTTTGAACTTAGGCACCACAAGGCTGCACTTAGGCACCACTATGTAGTATTTACCAAAAAATGGCACCTAGAACTTCAAAACACACAAAAACTTGATGAAACACTAGAAAAAAGGGGTGGGAAACCACTGGGCATGCCAAAATGAAGATGGATAAGATGAGTAAGAAGGTAAATGATAGAAAGAGATGAAAATGAATAATAAATACACTAAAGAATGTTATACCTTCATAGCTCCTTCCTCTTCATGGATTGAGCTCACAAGATGCACCCTTGTCTTGTAGATTTACTCCAATGATTGAAGGGATGTGGTTGCTCATAATTTTAACATGACGATGGTATGGATATAGAAAATTTTTATGAGGATTTGGAAAACATAAGAATGGGATGAATATGTGTTGAAAGAATGAGAGCTAAGGCCTCATTATATAGGATTTTGGTGAGAGGAATCAAGGGCTAGGATTGATTGGCTAATGGAGGGTTGAGATTGATTGAGAAGGCGAGGTTTGGATCAAGGATGAGGATTGAGTAGCCTTGTGACAAGTGTCACAAGATGGATAGGGGTGAAATGGGGAGAGCACACATTGGGAAGAGAGACATTAAAGTTGTCTAAGAGATAGGGTGGCTCATAGGGTAGCTTGTGTAAGAGGTTAGTGGGGGTAGGTGAGATGTAGGAATTTAAAATTAGGAAATAATGATAATGATGATTAGGTATGAGCGTTAGATCAACTAATCATGGATTAACTGATTAATGAGGATAGATTGAGTTATTGAACCAAGGGTTTATTAACTTGGGTGGATTCAAAATTTGGAGAATGGGATAATGAGGTTTAGGATGGGGATAAAGTTAATTAATCAAGGATTAATTAACTTAAAAAAGGTTATGGGATGTAGGAAAAGGTTAACTTTAATTGAATAAATATAGATTTATTTAATTAAAGGTGGTGGATAAAGGTAATGGGGAAAATAAATAAATATTTATTTAAATAAGTATTTAGATAAGGGAAGTGGGTTAAATTAAATAAATAACAAGTATATTTAATTAAATATTATTTTGGGTGACTACAAACCTGATTTGAATTTGCACGATTGAGGTGCATAGTCGACCTTGGAGAATATTTTCAAGGTTGAAGAAGGTATAAATAAGTTTTGTGTTGGTGGAGGATTTATGTGTGAAGTGTGGTGCGAATTGCAAAAGTGTGAAGTACGAATTTGTGAAGTGTAGTGCGAGCTTAAATGAGTTAGACCACTGGAAGTAGTGAGAAGAAGGTGTCTACAATCTTTAGAGATAATATGAATGTGTTGATGATGCTATGGTGGACTTTTCTATTGCATTGAGATGGATTTCTCACTATAACATTCTTCTTTCTTCTTTTTGGTAATCTAGAAGTGATCCACTAGTAGTGAGCCCTTCAACATTGAGCCTTTTGTATTCAGTGCTACAATTACTTTATATTGTGAGCCAATCCCCACCATGGGTTTCCCTTCTTGGGTTTTCCACATAAATCTGGTGTTCTATTGTGCATGGTGTTGGTGTGTTTTAGTTTTTGTTATTTGCTTTCATACTAAATCATTTTAATAGATTAAGGGTTGATTAATTTGATGTGAATTTGAATATTTATGAGGGTTTTGGATGTTTTAATGTACAACTGATTCAAACCCCTCTTAGTTGTCTTGTGTGTATTCAACAATTGGTATTAGAGAAATATTCCTTGGAAGAAAGCTTAACCCCTTGATGTAGATCTGGGATGATGCACAAGAGGGATTCTCCTTTGTTTTATGGATCAAACTATGGATTATGGAAGACAAGGATGGAATGTTTCATGGTATCTCTTGGATTTGGAGTTTGGAATTCTATTGATCCTAGGTATACTATACCTACTAATGGTCCAAAGATTGATGATGAGATCAAATCCTATGAGAACAATGGTAAAGCAAGGTATGCTCTTTTCAATGGTCATTCTATTATTGAACTTGTGAAACTTATGAGTTTGAAATCTGCTAGAGAAATCTGGACAAAGTTGGAAAGTATTTATGAGGGAGATGATAAGGTCAAGCAAGCTAAGATGCAGAATCTAAAGATCACATTTGAGAACCTATGAATGTCTGAAGATGAAAAAATTACAAGCCACATGTAGAAGGTGGACAAAGTTTTCAATTCCATTAGAGGTTTTGGTGGAATCTTGAAGAAGTGGTAAAGAAGGTATTGAGAACTCTTCCTAAATCTTATAGTCATAAAGTTTATGCTATTGAGGAGGTTCAAGATTTAAGAAAATACTCTAGAGATCAGTTGTATGGTGATTTATCTTATTTAGAAATGAGAGAATTTGGTCCAAGTAATGAAAAATTTGAGACTGTTGTAAGGTTGGAAAATTAGAGAAGATTTAGGAATCAGATCAGGAGGATCTTGATGATGTAGAAACACATTTTGTAAGGAGAATGAGAAAGGGTATTGGTAAATACAAAGGTAAGTTTCCTTTTAAAATTTCTAGTTGTGGTAAGATAGGCCATTATGCTTCAAGATGTCTGAATAGAGTTTCAAATGAAAAGAACAAAGTAAACAAAGGTAAAGCAATTAAGAAAATTGATTATGTTAGAGAAGATGCTAGTATATCTGATGATGAATCTGACTATGGGGATGATGAGGATAGTGAATGCTTGTTCATGGCTATGAAAGTTAATCTATTTTGCTAATTATAATAGATGTGTGAAGGAAAGTGCTTTGGAAAAGGTCACAATGCTATAGTGACTACTCTTCATGCTAGAAAGGAGAGGAACTACTAGATTATTGATAATGGATGCTCAAATCATATGACCGGTGGCAAAAGTAAGTTTGTTAAATTTTAGAAATATGAAGGAGGTCTACTAAAGTTTGGTGATGATACATCTACTAAGATATGTGGAAAAGGTTCTATTGGTTTTGATGGAAAGCATAATACAAATGATGTTGTTTATCTTAAGGGTTTGAGACATAACCTCTTAAGTGTTGGAAAAATGTGTGGCAAAGGCTATAATATTATGTTTCAGGATGATGGATGTGAGATAAAAAAATTATCCATAACTATGGTTGCTACTAGAAGAAGGACAGATGGAAATGTTTATCAACTCAAACGTGTTGATGGTCATTGCTTTATGACTCATATTAGTGAAATTTGACTATGGCATAGAAGGATGTGTCATATTAATTTTGATAGCCTAGTGAGAATTAGTTCAATTCAAGCTATCAGGGTTCTACCAAAAATTACAAATCCCATCAATGATGTCTACAAGGAATGTCAAATTGGGAAGCAAGCAAGAAGAAGTTTCAAATTCAAAGAATAATCTACTACTAGACTATTGGAATTGATGCATATAGACCTTTGTGGTCCTATCAAAGTAAGAAGTCTTCAAGGTGACATGTATTTCATGCTATTGATTGATAATTATTCTAGAATGGCATGGGTTACTTTTCTCAAAGAAAAATCATAAGCTCTAAATAAATTTAAAGCATTCAAAGTTATTGTTGAGAATGAAATGGATATGAAAATCAAATTTTTGAGGTCTAACAGAGGTGGAGAGTTCACCTCCAATGAGTTTAATATTTTTTGTGAGAATAATGGGATAAAGAGGAATTTATTTTCCCCTAGTACTCCTCAAAAAAATGGAGTGGTTGAAAGAAAGAATAAGACTATTCAGGAAGCTGCAAGAATAGTGATGAAAGAAGCAAACCTACCAAAAGTATACTGGAGAGAAGAAATTTATACTATTTTCTACATTCTTAACAGAGTTCAAAGAAGAGAAAATAGTGCAAAGACTCTCTATGAGTTGTGGTATGGAAGAATTACTACTATCAAATACTTTAGAGTGTTTGGAAGCAAGTGCTATAGCATAAGAGATGAATAAAACTTAGGAAAGTTTTATACAAGATCTGATGAAGGTATCTTCCTTGGATATTCTATAAAAATTAAAGCTTAGTGGTGCTACAACAAGAGGTTGAAGAATATTTTTGAGAGTACATGTGTCAAAGTGGATGAAGACTTACAAAAAAAATTTGCGGTGATAGATGGATATGAATCAGATGATTCATTTTGCAAAGAAAATGATAGAGATGAAGGTAAGGAGAAATAAGTTTAGATTGAAGAGGAAGAAGCTCTGGAAAGGATTCCTAAGAATCCTAAGTATGTGTAGAAGAATCATTTTGAAGATCAGATCATTGGTGAAAAAATAAAAGTGAGTTGACAAGAAGAAAAATTTCTATGGCCGAATAATAGGTATTAAACCTATGTTTACTCTCTAAAGTTGAGCCTAAAACAATGATTGAAGCATGCAAAGATGAGTATTGGATCAAGGCTATGGAAGAAGAACTAATGTAGATTGATAAGAAGCATACTTGGGAAATTTTCCCAAGACCAACAAACAAAAATGTGATTGGAACCAAGTGGGTATTCTGGAACAAACTGAATGAGCATGGAGAAGTAAGAAACAAGACAAGACTTATGTGTAAAGACTATTCACAAGTAGAAGGAATATATTTTGAGGAGACTTTTGCTCTGGTGGAAAGAATGGAAGCCATTAGGATGTTTTTAGAATTTCCAACACATAAGGATTTCAAGGTTTATCAGATGGATGTGAAGTCTACTTTCTTGAATGGTGAGTTGGAAAAAGTATACATTGAACAACTAGAAGGATTTCAGTTATCAAACAAATCGGATATGGTTTGTAGATTGACAAAGTCACTTTATGGATTGAAGCAAGCTCCCATAGCTTGGTATGTAAGGTTGGATAGGTACTTGATATAGCAAGGATTCAATAAAGTTACTTGTAAAGAACATCAACCTTACTTACTAAACATGGTAATCTCAAAGAATATTCACATTTCCAATTAAGGATATTGATACGAGATACATTTTCACATAAGAATAATGAAACAATATATATATGTTAATAAGATTGCTCCAAGGAAATTACAATGTTTAATGTAAAAATTTTACACCAAGTGGTGTTACAACATCTATTTCAATGTTACAAATATAAGTACATATCAATTATTACTTCAAGTTCACAAGTTAAGTTTATAATTAGCTATGCAAGCCATACAAGGAAATACAAGAAATGTGTATAAGTATCCATATGATGAGAAATCCTCGATGCTCGACCACCATGAGACTACTTTTTCTTCCACAAATCTAAGACCAAGAGTGGGTCTAGGCGCCTTTTCCACCCAACCACGAAGCATAAAACTCTGACACTATGCGATGAGCGTAGCAACCTGGAATGGAGAAGCAGGATGGAACTCTCGATGCAAGCTTGTAGCCTATATGCAATCCCTAACACTAGAATGACATATTACTCACTATTAGGATGTGGCAGAGACATATATATATATATATAAATTATAGGCTTTTTAATCCATCTGTTTCAATGGTGCATCTAGCTTGGCCAAGAAAATATGATAAAAATGATAGTTCCATAAATTAGATACTTAAACTCTAGTTATTCAGAATTTAAACTTTGCCCATACCTGCATATATATATATCAATCTTCTTATAGCTGAATTCAATTTTCATGTCCAAAAGTAGTTTATCTATTTATACACTAGTAGATAGAAATTAATCCCAAAAAAATGTAGTCCTACACATAATCTTCCAACGACTTCATTTAATCTATTTTCAGACTTAGCCCAGGATAAGATTCATCCTCATGTATGCATGTTATGGGGTAAGGATTAGAGGCGACAACCAACCCAAAGGTTCACTTATTCTACTGAATGCAAATACATTAATTTGCATATATAATTTCAAGCCTTGAAACCACCTACTGAAAGAACTCTCAAGCTTATTCTTCAAGACTATTGCAAATTCAAATAAAGTTAAATTTCAAAGAGAAAATACAAGCACCCAAGAATCAATCCACAAGAGGCTGAAATGCCTAAATTTTCTACAAGGAAAAGGGCACTGCAAGAGAGGATTGGAGGATGGTGGTTTGATGCAAAAAAAATATTTACATTCTCAAATTTAAGTAGGCATACTCAATGCCCAAAGAATAGAATGGAGAGGGGTGATAGACTCCTCTTGGGGCATGACTACTGTGGGAGGGCAGCTCCCTCTCCTTAGGTCGTGGCCTGTGGAGAGGTCATTGTCCTCTCCATAGTGCTCCCTCTCTTGTAGCAGAGGTTGCCACTCAAAACTTTGATTTTATATATATATATATATATATATATATATATATATATATATATATATATATATATATATATATATATTAAATTCAAACAACATCTCCAAGCCATGCACAATTTGGCGATCCAACTAATTTATCATTTGTTTCAAATATATTGGTAGTAGATACATAGTTTTGCCTATATAAATTAGATTATATATATAATGGAAATAAAACATACTAGTTGGATTCCTAATTCCTCATACAAAAAGATAAAGCACATTTACAATGGTAATATTCAACTGAATGAAATTAAATCTTTTACACAAGAAAATGAGATAACTCATTTACACTCACCAACTGAAGTAAAATTAAAATAGTGATTTAAAAACCTAGAATCCAATGCTTATCCTTGACAATTTTGCTTTGGTTATATTGTCCTTTCCCGATTAGTTCCACTTCTTTTCCCAATTTCTATCCAATTCTATTGTTCTTGTTTTGCATCCATTTTTGTTTTTTCAGAGAGAAAGAAGAAAGATAACAGAAAAATAATAATTTTTAGAATGTATCCTCTTGTTGAGATATAAGAGTTTTTATAAACTTCTTATTACTTTCTTCCTCTTTTTCCAGTTTTATTTTTGCTTTGTTTTCTAATTTTTAACAACTTTTCTCATATATTTCTAACTTTTTATGTCTTCTATCTTATCACTTTGTTTTAAAAAATCTTCCTATTTTCCATTTTATTCTAAGTTTTCCAATATATCTAATTTTAAAAGAAAGCAAGATTTATTTTCTATGCAACACATTATCCTCAATTTAATAAAATAAATAAAATCTTAATTCTCAAATAAAGCATCAACTAAAAATATACTAAACTAATTCTTTTATTTCTATGCATTTTAATTTACCACTAATTAATTTAAATAAACATTGCAAAGTAAAACAATATAAATAATCAATTAAATAACATCCTAAATGTAATTTATATGTTACTAAGTGGTGTGTGCGTGCGAGAGGATCCATTCCAACTTAACCCTACCAGGTGGCTAACCTCCTCTACCTCAACCAGACTCTTGGTCTTTAACAAACCTACATCTCATATAAACTCAGGCACCCATTAATAGATTAGTGTCCAAGAAATATAAATCAAAAAAATACAATTCATCATTCTCTATGTTATATCATTTGAATTTAAAAAATAATCATCACATTTCATTTTTCTAGAATAAAATAACATTCATTTATTCTTTCTTTCAAATATCACACACTTATTCTACCACACATTCATATTTCAGTTCTATATAAAGTAAAATTAAGTAGTACCAAAGTTTGAGATGTGACAGTACTGAAGATAGTAATCTTTATTTCAAAGTTGAAAAATATCAAATCTTCTCACAAAAAAGCGTCTTATTTTGACTTAATTTTTTAAAACTTTATTGTGAATATGTAGAAAATAAAAGATACCTAGATGGTTTGTTGACCCTCCAAACAAAACCCAAAAAGCATTTTTCTTTTTAGAAAGTGTAACTTGAGTTTCTAATGCAAAAATTAAAATGGCTCAAGTAAAAAGGATTTCAAATTTCAAACTCTAAATTGTTACTGTGTCCTACAATCTCTGATTTTGGTGAAATAAAAGCCAATATTGACTTTCTCAAACCTTATGGACACTCTCGAAAGGATGAAAATTCCTCCAATATTACCAAAATTTTGCAATCACCCAGATCTCATAGGAACACAATATGTAAAATAGAGTATAAAGATTTTTATATTTCCTTCTACTGATTTGATTCTCTAGATCATCTAAGGATGCAAGAGAAGAGCATACCAAGTTTTCAAGAAAAACATTAGGTATTTATTAGTCTCAAATCTCTCAAAAAATTAGATAACAAAGTAAGCTATACTAGAAAAATTCTCTTTGATACCATGTTAGATTCTTCAAGAAGCAAGAATCAAGCTAGGATCTGATGTTGATCATAGATCACATGCACTCCAGTTAACAAATGATCAAAAATCAAAATAGTAGAATGGAGATAAAATTTGAAAATAGAAAAAAATAGAGACAAAGAAAGAGAATTTGAGAATACTCTTGATACTCCTACTACTCATAAAAAGTGGGAGGTTTTAGCTACTTGGTAAATTTCAAAATATGTGGCATAGTCTCTTTAGGTGAAGACAAAAGAGAGGTTATGAGAGGTAGCACATAAAGTCAAAAGAGGGTGAGAAACCCAACTACCCCATAACCTGCTTAGGTAAGGAAAAAATAGTGGTTATGAGAGGTGGTACAACAAGCCAAAAGAGAGTGTGTAGCTCAACTATCCTTGTGTGGGAGAGAGTGAAACATGTAGCTAATGTATTTTTCCATGTGTCCTCATACTAACCACACCTAATAAACTTAAGCAATCTTAAATAATGTGTAGGAAAAGAGAAATACCCCTAACATAAGGAAAATAAAAAATCTACACTAAACTAAGCTATAAGTTGTCAAATTTAGGGGGTCAAATATAATAATCAAGGCGATTTTCTTGAGTTGTTCTTTTGAGAAATTTCATGAGTCATGTGCTTAGAAATTTCACATTTCTCTAAAGTCATTTTCTTCTAGCACTAATAATTTAGGAATATTGTCTTGACTAGTGCTTTTGAGCACTCTCGTGAGTCATGTCCAAAACACTTCAACCCCTTTTTCTACATTTTCAATTTGGGGGATCTAAAATTGAACCAAGGGGTTTCTTGAGTCATTCCTTTGAGCACTTCAATGAGTCATGTCCTATAAAATTCCACATTTCGCTTAATAATTTTCTTCCCATACTAAAGCATCATATAGTCTCACTTAGAAATCTTGTGTGGCATCACCATTATATTGAGCTAAAAGATGTAGCTCAATTACATGCATTGTGATCTCATTACTTGTTGCTCCATATGAATTCAAAGTTGGTTCCTTGAGAAATTCCAATTATTATTTGCACCAAGGTATCATCTATTATAATTTGTTGTCATTGATGTCAACACTTGAGGATATTATTGTGATGTCAACACTTGGTGAATTTGTTGGCATTGGTTTTCAACACTTGGGGAGACTGTTGCACGTGGTTTTGAGATTGTTGCTTGACATTGGCAGTCATTTGTTCTTTCTTTGAGGTGCTTTTAGCTGTATGTTGTTGATACTCTATGATGTTTGTTTGGAATTGGTTGTATGTCATTCCTTTGATGTTGATTTTCATGGTTGGATGGCATGCCTTGTTTGATGACAAGTATAGAATTATTGAGTATGGTTGCTGACATAAGAGATGATACAATGATGATATATTAAGATGAGGATTATAAGCATTAAGATGAAAATTAGAAGTAATTTTGGTGGTGGAGAGATGTTGTTAATGGTCTCTAGTATGTTGTATGCTCTCTCTTATTTCTCCTGAGGAAGTAAGTGTTATTGCATGAAAGTTATGGTCTCCACATGTTGGTGAAAGCTTTTGTTTCAGGAAGATGCTTTGAAGGCTATTTGGGAGAATGATCCACATTACTCCATGGTTGAAGAAATGATCATGTGGTTTGAGATTTAGTGTTTGTATTATGTGGATGTTGCAATCCTATCTTTTCAAGTCACAAATATTTTTGAGGAGGTTTCTACTATTTACAGTGTATTGACAGTTTTGTTGGTTGTTTGGACTAGTCTAGAAAACACTCCACATTTCTCCACATTGATGTTTCTACTCATATGGCTTCATAGATGTGCGAGCTCAATGTTTTTGTAGTGTATCAATTTAATTTTCATGTGATGGTGTGTACCGCAAGTTGATATGCTAATGTTCTATCCCATGGTTATGTATTCTATGCTTTTGGGATGAAGTGTTCTACTTCTTTTTCGTTTACGGTGGCTTTTTGTGGCATGACAGTGTGAAAGAAGTGTCTAGAAGTGTTTTTGGATGTTAATGAAACATCTCTTTGTGGTCCACACATCATTGGTTGATCTCTTTGGTGCCACATATTATGTTGAGTTAGTTTTATGGGAAATTTGTGGATATCTGGCCGATAGGGCTTGTTATCTTGCTTGCACCATGTGCTTGGGAGTTTTCACCAACATATGAAGTTGTGCTAAGATGCATTTGGGTCCTAACCTATCTTGTTGAGAACCACATTGATCAAATTCAGTTGCAAGTGTGTTTTTGGGCCAATTGGTATTGTGCTACACATTTCATCTACACATTTCCTTATTTCCAACTTGGGTTGATGTGTACTAGCATGTGAATTGTTTGGCATCACATTGGGATATGTAATAATATTATTTTTGGCCTCTTTATCTTCTAGATAAGACCACACTGTGTTTTTGTGGTCGACTTGTTGAAATCATTGTTTGTATTCTTTCTAGTCAACCTAATTAATATTTTGAGATCTTGCAGAGGATATAAATGCAAGAAAATTTTAGTTCAAGATGAATAAGAGTGTGGATATGTGTGAAGATGAATTGAATTAGTGAGTTGTGAAAAGAAAAGGGAAATGATCTTTAATGCCTCAATTAGTAGAGTGTATTGTTTCCAAATATTATAATTCCTAAATCTTCATGTATCGTACTATTAGATAGTGAATCTCGTTAGGTACTTGTAATTTGTATCTTGCCTTGGGGCTGTGTGCCTTAGTACTACAAGTCTCTTGTATCTTTCCCCAAGGTTGTGCACCTTAGCCTACAAGTCCATAGGTAGTGAGCCTTAAAATTATAATTTTGTAAGCAGTGAGCTTCTATATTGAGAGATTCTCTCCATGGATTTTTCCTTCTTGGGTTTTCCATGTAAATCTAGTGTTTTCTCTTGAATGTGTGTTCATTTTTTATCTTTCATTGTTGTTGATTAGATTAAGTGTTTCTAATCTATGAATGAGTTGTTAATCTTTCTAATATTTTGAATTTGTATATTACTGAAGGGTTTACGATCTGAAAGGGTTTAAGTTTTTGAAGATACTGATTCACCCCATCCCCCTCTTAGTATTTGGGTGTGTTCAACATCATCTTTCAAAATTCACCACATTGAGACATATTTCTACTAGACATTGCACCTCTATTTGTAGATTCCTACATTGTAGATATGGAAGACACCATTAAGGACATTCATCTTCTTTTTATGACAATTACTGCTACATTAGAGTCTAGATATACTTGACTAAGAGAATCTAGAAAATCCTTATAGGAAGACTTCATATCTTTGGTACTTGATGTTACATTATAGTTTAAAGATGCTTCACTGAGAGCATTCAAAGATTCTCTGTAGTAGGACTTCACATGGGATTTGGATTACAACCATATGACATGCATTGAAATTCCACACATAACTTCTTTGATACATGTTCTATTGCAAAGATGGTTGTTGTTGCACCAAAAGATCGACCTATTAATGCCTAATACAACCACCAAAGTTAATGAATCCATAAGAGGTAGTTAAGCCATATCACGAACTTGAAAGATGCGCTACACAACACAAGGACACCAAGGGAACACACCTTACAATAACCCCCCTAGTGCAAGTGAGGGATTTGAACCTATGACCTAGGATCTAATACCAATTGTTACAAAGATAATTGTCGTTGCACCAAAAGATCGACCTATTAATGCCCGATACAACCACTAGAGTTAATGAATCCATAGGAGTTGGTTAAGCCATGTCATGAACTTGAGCGCTATGCTACATAGCACAATGAGACCAAGGGCACACACCTTGCAACATGTTCTACATAAATTTTCACATGGAGCATTTAAGTAGCATTTAAACAAGTGATCATTTTATGGGGAGCTACATAGTCTCTCTTATGGGGGGGAAATTATTGTACTTTGTAAGAGAAGTAGTCCTTGGGGGTCATGATGAGTCCTTATTCTATCTCTATCTTCTTAACTTCTACATTTTATTTCATTTTTATCCTTTGTCTTTTGAAGAGTAGTTTTGTTACCACTAGGTTTTCTCCTTTACTTCTCTTTAAGAGAAATTTGTATATGAGTACCTAACATGATCTATTAGTTGAGGCTCATCATTAGTGCATTCATTACTATCTGAGATGCACTTAAGGGAGGGTGTTAATGCAAATAGGATCATTATAAAACTAGTTAGTTAATTACACTTTATAGGGTGACCTATTCACATTTTCTTAAGTTTACTTAGGAATTTTAGAGTTTTTTCTCACCTCATGTGGTTGAGACATATACATCCTCGTTACTTGAGAAATATCTTGCATGCGTATTTAACACTTTCTCACACACTTATCAAGTGAGATTACAAGTGTTCCACTTTTAGAGGGGTAGTTAGACACTTAGTCTAGCCTTCTCTCCTCATCATCATTGCATATATAAGCAAGGCTCACATTGTATATTTTTAAACTCTCATTTGTATATGATAAAAAAAATTATTTTTGTTGTTTTGATTCCACTAATAGAAGGATATATTGTGCATTTTGATTATGTATTATTCCAAAAAGCTACTACAATATAGAAATTTGAAATATTATTGAAAATATAAAATTAAACTATATAATATAAATGGAGATTTAAATTAATAACAACTAGCAACAAATAAAATCAACAATACTCAAGAGGCATACACTTAACACAGATTTATGTGGAGAAAAATCTTTTAGGTAAAAAATTCTACTAGAAAGAGTACAATATTATAATACATTCAACTTCCTACTTCCTTCAATTTTGCATCCAATCTAATAGCATCTATGTATTTGTAAAAAAAATCATTATGTCTCCATCTCAAGCCCTTAATGTATAGACTCACAAAATCCCAAATTACCACCATAAAGTACTATCATGAATCAAAAAAAAAGTTTGAAAATACCATAGTAAAATCCATACAACCTTTGCATGCTAAACATTGTCTCTTTCATGATTCTTACACAATCCCACTATTGTAGACATGTCATGTAATCCCTATAAACTAGGGGACACTCTTACAAGTTGTCATAGGCTAATAATAGCTATGCAAATATTTTCTTAGATTATCATGGCTCCACAAAATATAGGTAACCATGATTTGACCTTATCACCTCATAAATAAAATAATTAAATATTTTTCTACTTTCGGTGGGCTCACATCCCTTACAATTTCATAAATAAATATTGATATAGAATAGATAAATAATAATATTTACAAGGTGGATGATACCTTAATCATAACAAGACAACCCTATGATCTTTAACATTTTATACAATTTAAAATCCAAACTTTAGAATCAAAATGAATCATAAATTTTTTACAAAGTCATTAATTAAAATCATTAAAAAAAATAATGATTAATTTTAAACTAAAAAATATTTATATTCTCATATAATTTAATATTTTATTTTTTTAATAAATAATATTTTTTTTACTTTTTATATTAAATATATAAAATAATATATTGATTCACATAAAAGTAAATGAAATAAAATTGTAATACAAAAATCATTCTAGATTATGCCAAGTTTTTCTTAACAAATGATGGATTGTAATATGTTAATTGATTCAAAATAATATTGTTCTAGAATAATTAATTAATCATTGCTCATAACATGATTTTTTTGAAATTAAGTGACATGTTAGAGATCAAAGTGTTGAAATACATTAAATTTGTCTTTCTAAATGATGCTTAAAATTCAAAATGAAACAAACTAAATAAAAATAAATAAAACTATGTTGTAGATTTTAATTAAAGAGAAGCATTGCCTAATTAAAATTAAAGCTCTAAATATGATATGATTTAATTATTACATTTGAACATGAATGTATTTAATTTAAATTATTTCTAAATGATGTTTAAAATTCAAAATGAAACAAAATAAAATAAATAGAACTATGTTGTAGATGTTAACCAAATAGAAACATTACCTGATTAAAATTAAATTTCTAAATATGATACAATTTAATTATTATATTTGAACATGAATGTATTTCAGTTAAAATTGATATAAGACATGATAATTTGCACAAATATAGAATTTTTTGAGTAAACTATGAAATAAATAGATATAAATTGTGTCCAATAATACCAACAAAATTAATATAAAAAAAAATGATACTTTATTCTCATCTTTAGCATGATTTTTAAAATTATATAATATAAAAAATATAAACCTTACAAACTAAAATTGACTCCAATATAATAAACAAAAAGTTGTATTACAAAATGTTGGCCCATAACCCCTTAAATACAAAAAATTTCATTGCTAAATGGAATAATGATTAAATAAAAATGTTATGAAACTACTTGGCTCCACTATTAACTGTTTTATAGTCAAAATGAATAGAATTAAACATATCATATTCCTAATATATCTTTAGAAAAATCTATGTAAAAGACAATGAGAGATTTTTCAGAGATATATATGGTAGTTTTACATTAGTATTATTTTAAAATTATTTTTATTAATTTACATCGTTCTTTCTCTATAGAGTTATTAGTACTTCCCCCCACACAATACTATTGCAATGAGTTTTGTTTTCTTAGTTAATTAGTTATTAATAAGTTAGCTTTCAACCAATCAAAAATATTTTTTTTTTTTTGGAAAAAAAAAATTTCAATTTTGTAAAGTGAACTTGCGAAATATTTAATTTTATAAATATAAAAATTATTATTCATCATTATGATTGGCTAAGAAGTTGTGTGTGTTATTGGAGGATTTTTAGGAAAAGTGAAAATGAATTATTATTTTGCCTAGTTTTGAGAACTAAGAACTATTATTTTGGCTACATTTGAGAAGTAAGAACTATTATTTTGGCTACATTCAACCATTGTTTATATAACTTTCATCATTATTGCACAAAACTATTATATAAATTTTATGTTTAAATAATAATTATTTAATTTTTTCATATACTTATACTATATAATCATTTCATTTTATTTAATATAAAATAATTTTAAAAATTCTTTTTTAAATTTATATTATATAATCAATAAATATTATTTAATATAATATAATAAATTTATAGTGTATTATACATATTATCATAATTATTAGATAAATTTTATATTTATATAATTATCATTTTTTTCTTTTAATTATATTATACTATCATTTGAATTTTTTATATATTTAAAATATCTTTATAATACCTTTTATTCTATTAATATAAACATGCATTATCATACAATTTACATTATAATGTTAATTATTTATATAATTTTAATAAAAATTAACATTGATGTGACATTTTTAAATATTATGTTAATACTATAATTAACAAAATTAACATTTAGTTTTATTCACATTAACAAAACTTACATTTATTTTATTAAATTTAAATTAATATAATTAAAATACAAGGCAAATACTAGCCACTTGTTTTATTATGTAATTTGATAAATAAAATTGTCAATAATTATATATTTCACTAAATAAAAATATAATAAAATTGACATTTATTGATTTTGTTTTCTAAAATGAACTAATAGCCTAAATGAGTTTCATTGCAATGAAAACTCTTTTTCAAAGCAGTGTATCATAATCATCATTACTTTCTTCCAACTCATGCAAAACGATGTCTTTACAAACACAAAACACATGATAAATGAGTTACATATTCAAATCTAACATGAATTGCATTGGATGAAACCCAGCTTCATTTTCTTCCTTTATCTATATAATTTCTAAATTCTTTTGAATGCTAATAATATTTGTATTATTCAATCCTAAAATTTAGAAGGATATGCTTCTGAACATATCATTTTCTTTGTACTAATCAACTTTTTTTTGCAGACAGAAAGCTTTCTTATTTTTATTAATAATTTTTTTGGCAAGATAAACACTCGCTTTTTTGTTGGGATAGTTTTTGATATATGAATTATTAATGAGGATAAATATTTTGATGTAGATTTAAAGTTAAGAATTAAAAGGTATTTATTTTTTTCAATTTATTGTTAAAGATTAATGAATGTTAGTTTCATCATATTAAATTGAAAATCAAATCTGATTTAAAATTCAGGAATATTTATCTTACTAAATTTGATTGGAAACTGATTTATCTCTATGATGTCATTTCTCTACATATGATAAAATAAATATTGCATGAATTCTTTATCAACCAAACATTCTTATATATAGACCAATAACCATTGATTTAAAAAAGATTACTTTTTCTAATAATCTAAACGGGGCTTTTTTGTGAGGTGCAAATTTAATCCTATATCATTTTTTAAAAACACTATGAGGGCAACTATTAAGATATTGAAGTGATGCATTAATGTGGTATTGAAAAGGAAAATATTTTGTTTCCTTATGTAGTTAATCTAGGTTAATTATGTAAATGTAGAAAAAAAGTACAATAAATCAAAATTACCAAGACATGATTGAGAATTAAAAATTTAAAACAATGTGCTTTAAAAATTACAAGGGAAGGATGGGTGATAATGAGTTTGATAAAGGAAAATGGAAAAGATTCTAGAACATACATGTTGTTAGATATGGAAGTGGTGGCTCTATCTGTGAGACTAGTTGGAATCTTATGATAGATCTATGTATTGGAAAATAACATATTTCAAGGTCCCGGATGAATTTGTGAGTGTAAATTTATACTTGTACTTTAGATTTGATTTAGCAATGTGTAGTGTCCCATTTACAACTCCATTTGATGCATAGTCCTTTTCTCTCCCCTTTTTGAAATTTTGGGCTATAGACATTGATAAATACCTTTGCTAGGTTGTCATATGACTAAGTTACAAGGTTTTATGCCTTGATCAAATCCTTAAATTGAGTAATATTGAAAACAATAAGAAAGTTCCCACATATTCCTTACTCTTTTTATCACACCAAATTAAAAAATGTCACTATTGATTGCTCTCTACAATGAATAGTTGCTTGAATATTTGGATGATTCAAATGAATGTATTGAATGTCTTTAAATACAAGCACATCACATCAAGTTGCACCAAAAGTATGATTACTACTAATACAAGAGCATCCTAGGGTGTAAGATAATTTTTGCATCACCCAATAATATTTTCTCTTAGCTTTTATATTTTTACAATTTGTCAATAACATTTTAGTCATCGTTTAGGTATTGGAGATCTCCTATTGCATTTCAATGTGCATACATATTTCACATGGTAGTTGGTAACATATTTTATATATTGAACATGGAGTGTCTCATCCAATTATGATAATATTTAAACACCATAACTTAGACATATTTCATTTATAACCTTATTAGCAACATAAAAATAAGACATAGTTTCATTATTCAAAGATTGTGGCACCTTTATAAATCATTCAACACTAAAGGAATATGTTTCTAGATTGATTGGACCCATGAGAGATTAAAATATGAATCACATGGGGATTTATTCATGCATCATCAAGTCATTTATTTCAAAAAATACATCTACATATTTGGTTGACTATACATTACACTTGGCATCAAAATTTACACCTCCTTATGGCTGACTAAGATCACCCCTAAGGGTAAAATATACCATACAAATATTTCTCATGATCATTAGAAGGAAGTTTATTTGAGTTCAATAAATTGTAATTCCTAGTTGGGTGAAGCCACAATAGTGGTTTACAATTGAAGTGAGGAAGGAAAACTCACAAAAAATGAATGCATGGCAAAAAACTTGATTTTAGGGGTTCGTACGAACCTATATAATATTGGTGTTATATTATAATATCACGCGAATCATGCAATTCACACATATTTTTGCAATATGTATTTTTAAGGTTATAATTTCATTATGTTTTTGATATTAAAAGAAGAAAAAACTAGGGTGTTGACCCTATAAATAGAAAGATCAGAGGCAAGAAACCAAGTCAACAGACTATAAAAAACACATTGATAGTGCATAGTCCAAACATTACAAAAAGTATTAAAAAACATAACAGAGTAAGGTGACACCATTGCTAACAAAAAACAAAAGAATAGGCCTAGCTAAAGAGTTGACCCAATATTCAATAAGGAACTTGTAGAGTGCTTTATGACTCCCATCCTTGTCACCTATTTTCTTCAACTCCTTTTGTAGCATACAAAGTGTGGTGATTGGTCTGTGCATCACTTTGGAGCTAAACTTAGATAGGCTCACCATCTTTTTCTCTAGTTCAATACCCTCCCCTTGAGTTCAGTGATCTTTGCAACCATAGAAGCACATTGGGAACAATTATGGGCCTCACCAGGAAGGTCCATTAGGGTAGTTTCAATGTTGTTAGTGTTCTTGGAGTGGTTGTCATGCTAATGTTCTCAAATATTTTTGCATCAACTTCATCTTCCTCTTCATCGGTAGTAAGACTCTCCTCTATATCCAAAACATCATCCATCACCTCCTTGTTGTAGGGCATTGGTTGGCCGACAAGTCTATTAGATCTTCTAAGTTACAAAATGCTAACATCCTTCACTTCCTCCTCCCTAGGTTCCTCCACATTTTCACTTTCGAGATTAACATCCTCAATCAAGATATGAGTCAAGGAATTTTTTGTTTCTTGGTAGGAGGAGTTCTCTATTTCCTCACTTGGCCTTGTTTGCTAAACCCTGCATAGGAGAGACTTTTTTGAGGTTGTAGAGACCTTTAGATGCTTGTGTCTGATCATAATTGGGAGTCTTGAGCATGGGTTTACCACTATGGGGGCTAGGAGGAATAGTTGATAGAGGAGTTTCATTGGGGGGTTCACACAAAATCACAGTAGGGAGGGGAGGCATGGGTAGTATTCAGATACTGTTCAAGAGTTTCTTTTTTTCTTTAGATTTCCCCAAGGTAGTAGAGTTAGTCACCATTGGGGGGGAGTTAAAGAGAAAGGATTTGTCAATTAAAACAACCTTAATTTTTTAGGAGGGAACAAAGTGAGGTGGAAGTAGTAAAGATGGAGAATGAGCCCTTGGTGTAAGGGGATGGGGGATTTTTTAGGGCATTTCTTATTTAAATCTAGGGCTTCCTTTATGGAGTTTTTCAAGGAGGTTAATAGGTATCATAGATGTGAGTGGGTGCGATTTGAAGGAAATTATTGATATTCAATGTTACTTATAGTGGTATGCATTATAATTTAATATTTTATTGACATCAGTGGTGATATTTTGATAATAGATAGTATTCACTCAATTGTTCCTTGACTCTATAATAGGTATCATGTGAGTAAGGAGTGTTATTGTGTAGATTACTGGATCTAATTTTCTAGTTGATTATTATTCTTGGAAATTAACTTTTAATTCATAAGTCATTTGTTTTAGGGTGATCCCACAATACTGGTTTACAATTTTTGGCCAAACTGGACACTAAAATAATTTTTTCTAACTAAATCTTCACTTTTGGGCACCTATAGTGGCTAAACCGTGAGGAATTTGAAGATGATGCAAAATAGTGATTTGTGAAATTTTTTCTGTAGATTCTCAATACTTTTTTTTTCAAAATTTTTGGAATTAGATTGCGCTTCTTTTCCCATCTCCTTCAAAAACTAGTTTTTTAAGTAAACACCATTTTTAAGGAGTGACGCTCACCATATACAACATAATTTTTTTTCCATGAAGGATAAAATTCTTTTTTTTTGAATTTAGATTTGCAACTATGATATCTAGTGCTTCCAATTGGTTTCATAGTTTTTACTGAATATTTTTTCCTTAATCAAGTTTCAAAGTCAAACCAATTACTGTAATTCAGACATAGGCGGACCGTATACAATGTAACTTTTTTTGTTTGTATTGATTTTTTTTTTTTGTTGGATCAAGGACTTCAATATCTAGTGCACTCATATTTTTCAATTTTTTTTTTTGATAATTTGCTATTTTTCCACATGTATAGAACAAAGAGCTTGATTTTCAATGAAAAAACTATGTTTAATAAAACTAAAAAAAGAAATACATAATAAAACCAAAAAATATTAAAATTATATTCATTGGATAGCTCATTTTGAGGACTACCATCATCCAATTGGGTCTGTGAAGTCTCCTCCATTTTTCTCCTCAACCTGAGCTTTGAAGGGAAAAATTCTGGAGTTTTTTGGTGTCAAAGGGGGAGAAGGGGGGTTCGAGCAAACCCCCTTTCCACAACCATTTTCTTTGGTTATTTTTTCGGAAAATGTGGGACCCAACATTTAATGGGTTCACTTGAAGGGAGGTTCTAGTGAACCCCCTTTGGGTTCGCTCAAACCAAAAGTTCGTTTGAACCCCCAAAAACCAAATTTTTTGCATGGGGTCATTTTTTGCAACTTTTCCTTCCTCACTGGAATTGTAAACCACTTTTGTGGGTTTACCCTTTAATTATTATTAATCATGAGTAATATTGGCACACTTTCTTGGTTGAGTAAACAAGTTAACCAATTGGTCAATGTTGATAAGGGGGTCACATAGCTACTTACTTTATTGTATCCTTGTGAAATATTATTCTTGTCATGGGCATGCGATTTAACCTCAAGTTCTGTGTGGTATGGGTTGTGTGTATGTGAGATTTGTTTTATTAGTCCCTTGAGTCGCTTTATTAATATGGTCACTTATTTTATGTTTTATGAAGTCTTTATGTGGTCTTATTTGTTTAAAAAGTTCCCTAGGTGATGGGTTTGTGGAGTAGGGGTAATTTTATTCCATAAAATCCTTTTTATAAAGTCTAAAACCCACTCTAACTACTCACTTATGAAAAATGATGAAAATTGGAGTTGAAAGGGTGGTTGGGAAGTTGAAAACATGGTTTCCTTTTCCCCTTCCATTTACTCTTTCTATTTGTGGGGAGGAGAGGGTTTTCTCTCTTTTGGTTTTTGTATTGTTCTTGAGTTCATTTTTGGTTTTTCATTCTTCATTTTGAGTTCTTGCAATGTTTGCAAATAGTGATAACTTTAAGAAACCCCCCTAAAAATATATATAAAATCCTGGTGAATCTTTCATTTTTTAGGGAAAAATATTAATTTCTATTGACAAATATTTCCTTTTTTTTGAAAAAAAAAATAATTTTATTGGCAATTTTTTTACATCACTAAAATTTTATAGAAAATTTTGGTGAAACTTGAAAAATAATAAGAAAATGTATTAATTATGATGGAAAATCCATCTAATATAAACATAATTCTCATGGAAAAGTGAGGGTCTAAGGGTAGAAAATATTGATGGGTTTAAGGGGTAGACTATAATATTTACTTGTCACCATTCTTTTAAAATATAATATAATAGCCCTCATTGTATTCTACAAGCTAAAATTTACCTATGATTTGTAATTCTCATAGGGCTCAAAATTTTCTTTTAAATCATTGATCTAATGACCCTCATTATACTTTGTGAGCTAAAATGTACCCACAATCTATAATGCTCATGAGACTCAAAATTATGTGACCCATGAACATTATAGATTGTGGGTACATTTTACCTCATGGAATACAACAAGGGCCATTAGATTATATTATAAATCAATGTTAGCAATTAAAGATTAGAAATATGGTTCGAAAGAAACTAATAATTATGATATACTATTGGTGAATTAATATAGATTTCTACTATAATTTATAAAATTGAGGCGAATCTGATCTAATCATGTATTGAATATTGTGGAAAATTTTTGAGTTAATTTTTTCAATAAAATAAATTCTTTGGTGATTTAAATAAGACTATAATAAATTTTTGTAAAAATGTGTCGATTCAAGTCATGTTATAGCTCAAACTATTAGCCAATTTTGGATTCCTAAATTTCAACTATTAGCCAATTGGCAAATATTAGCCACTAAAAAAATGACTATTTGTGAAGAGGAAGGAGTAATGGAAGAGAGTGCTTGGAGAGAGTTTTCCACAAGTTGGATAGAAAACTTTCTTGGTGAGGTCTAACCTTTTAGTTATCTATCTTTGTTGATTTGTAATGAGTTTTTTGTCATATCGGTCTTGCTTAGAAAAACATCTATGTGAAATTTGATGTTAAATCTCTTGTGCGGCTGCAAGTAGTGTGTTGAGATTTGTATTGGTTGATTCTTCCACCATTTTTAGTTTAATTTCATGTATACCCTTTTTGTATGTTAAAATGAAGAAATATGAATGCATGATGTTGTGATGTGCAAAGTATATATAAAGTGTAAACTTGTATAGGAACCCTTGTGATTAGTGGCTTTAATGTGTAAATTTTAGTAATGTGGATGTTATATGTTACACTTTGGTTGTGGATCCTATGTGGAAATTATTTTTTGGAACTGCTATATAACCCTAGCTCAGGGTGGATTGAATCTCAATCCTATGGTTGGGTGGAGAGCCCATTGGCCAATACTATTTTTTCTTCCCTGTGGATATTTGTATTCCAGGTACATGTGCTGAAAAAGAAATATTATCTTGGTACTTTCAACCTATGAATCTCAAGAGAGAAACATATTAGTCTTGTGAGGGTTTGCAAAGTTATTAAGAACCTATGAATATTTTGTCATTTGGAGTTCAATTATGGTCGAAGGTGTTATACTCTACTTGTTAAAATGGAATAGGGAGGATAAAGGTTAGTTTATTTTATCTTGGAGGATTATAGAATTCAAAGGATAAGATTAACTTAGAAAAATCCAAGTTTTGATGAGATATTTTTGTGTATAGGAAGTTATTATGTAAATGTTTAATGCATACATTTTCCAACTATGCTTAATTTTATTTGAGTAAATTCTCTAATGCATATTCTAGGGTATTTATGCTATATAATCAATAATAATTTTAGGAAACAATATCAAAGACTCATCCTAACCCACTTAAATTATAATTGATTGTTGAGGTTACAATATTGCTACCCCTATGCCAAACAATAATCTATTTAAAAGTAGTTTCACATATTTAGTCGTAAGCACTCATAAACATACTATTGAAATATATAATTTAATGGTATTTTCAATTACTATTCTTAAAAAAACATATCCAAAAATTGCATTAATCTAGATCACCAATTATGATTTATTAGGAAAATATTGGCATCCTTAGTCACAATAAAAATCTGTCATAAATCAGTCTTACAAATCTTTTCACACAAAATAAAAGACAAAGAGTTAGATGATAAAATTTAAAGGGTTTCTAGAAATCTAATATTTATAGAATATATCAGAAAATTAGAGAAATCCAATAAACCTAATAAAACTTATGATTAAAACATTATTGTCTCCTACTTTAAAACTAGAACAACAAAATGAGTGAAATTCCTTATATGGATTCTTAAGTTAGTTTTTTTTTTTTAAAACTAGTTTCTACTTATTCTTTAAGAGCCTTAATTGAATAGTGCTTAGAAATATTGGTTCCAAATTGTTGATTTAATTTATTCTTTTATTTTCAAATTTGTGTCCTTGTTAGAGTGTAATAATTTATTTGGTATTGTAGTAACAGAAAAAGTAGCCTTTTCCCTTGCTTGTTTTGTTAATTGACATTAAAGCTAAACTAATGGTGTCTTGGAGTAGTGAGCTGTAATGTGTTGTACACATTCACACTATTCTAGGAACCTTATTTAACTAAAACATTCCTTAATTGGTCCTTTGCAAAGGTGTTGTAAAGTGTTGTAACACACTTTCACGCTTTTCTAGGACTTATTTGCTTAATTAAGCCTAATGGGACCCTTTTCAATAAAAATATACATAATGTGTACCTTGTTTAAGTGTTGTAATTTTTTTAAAGCACTTTCACACTTATCTAGGTTGTCCTAATTCATTGTGGTTAATTGGAGTTATTAACCCCTTTTTTAGGCCTTAATTTTGACACCTCCTAACGATGTCTCCCAACAATCATAATTGAAATAAAAATTATTTAATTGGGAAAATTTTGGTCCTTGCAAGTTGATCCAGGACCCATTCGCCCTTGATGGTGAATGGGTCCTCCCTTAATAAGACTCCCCCTTTCTTAGTTGATCTCGAATGGGTTTTTGGCCTTCTTTTAGCTCCTCGAACCTTGGTCCTGGAAACTTAGCCATAACCCATTCACCTTTGGTGGCGAATGGGTCCTCCCTTAATGAAACCCCTATTTTTAAATTTAATTCTCATGGGAGTTTAATTATCTTTCTCTCTAGATATGGTGTTGACCTTAGTTCTTTGAATTTTGAGGTTAATCTACTAATTTAGTATAAATAAGGGGTTAATTCACATTGTTTCTCCTAGAAATTTTGTGTGACTTCATGAGATTAGAAGCAAGAGAATTAGAGCACTTCAAGGGCATTCATAAGGCATTTCATGGCAGATTTCAAGTTTTTATTGCAACAATTCAAGGTCCTATCATCATGTCAGGGGTTTAATGCATTCATGTGTGTTGAGCTAAGAAGTTAATGTTGCATTGAGGATCCATTTACAAGAATCATCTTACATCCCAAATGTACATTCTTCATGGCCACTACATGATAATATGCAGATTTTCTTCACAAGACAACACCCAAGGTGATATCATTTACAATATTTTATATTCATGCTTCATTTCCTTATTTCATCATTTGGTTTAATTACCCTCAAGGGGTTTGACTGAGGTAAACCCCCATTCACTAGCAAATCAACAAGTTTTTCTTTCCCTTGAGTGTGTTATTGTATATTTACAAGTGGAAGATCAAGTGGAACAAGATTTGGAGCAAAGTTGCTAAAGTTGTCATTCAAAGTGCAAGATCACAGAAAGAGCTCTACAAAATTAAATATTGACTTCCAAAACTTGGTAACATGGATTTCAAGAGTGAAAACATAATGGTACAGGATCCTGAAATCAATTTTTTGAAACCCTAAAAGGACCCATTTCCCACTAAAGGCGAATGAGTCATCCATAGCTCAAAAACAACAACTTTCTGGCTAGGTACACAACTTTTTTATGCTCTAAAAACATCCCCCATATTTGGTATAATAGTTAGGTTTCATTTTTGGTTGTTATTAGCATCTTATTTTGCATAATTTGAGGTGGTAAGGGCTTTGAAAACTAAGTGGTACATTGCATTGTTCATACATTGGGTGAATCCTATTTTCACCCTGATCATTTTTGGTGAACCCGACATGAATCGAACATGTACCCTTCTAAATTTTGGAGTCTCTCATTATAAATTAAGTTAAAATCTTGCATTCATTGCATTTAATTGAATTAGGGTTTCTTCTTTTGCGTTGAAATCTTGCATATCATATAAGACTTAGATTTGCATTGTTTTGCACCTCCTAAATCTGAAAATTACAAAATAAAAGAAATCACTTTGCATTTCACTTAGATGTCATTGAATTGCATTTGAAAATCAAAACAAAATTACATTTCAACCTAGGTCTTTCATTTCATCTTTCTATTGCACTTTTGAATTGAATTTCTAGAAAATTTGAAGTTGCATTTCACTGTCTACAGCCTGGAACTAAAAGATATATCTGAGAACTTTCAAATCATTAAAAAATAGTTTAAAAAGACCTAAGCAGGACCCATTCACCTTTACTAGCAAATAAGTCCCTGATTAGGTCTGATTTGTACCTTCTAGCATCTAAAAAGGCATTTAAATTGACTTTGAAACCTACTAAAAAGTCCCAAAAACACCTAACTAGGACCCATTTTCCCTTACTAGTGAATGAGTCCCTGTTAGCTACAGATCTGCAATTTTAGGACAATAAAAATCTCAACTTTTAGCTTCTGTTTGGTGCATTTATCTTTCTATTTTAGTTTCCTAATTTGTTGTTTCATCAATTTCATTGCATTTAGCTTAAATTTCTTCATTTCAATGCATTGTTAAAAGTTCAAAATTGCATCAAAGTACTTCATCTTTAGCTTATTACATTGTTTAATTAGTAAATTAAATTGCTTAGATTTTGAAAATTGCATTTCATTCTTAAATTTGCATTGTCCCTTTTCCTTTCTAGGGTTTGCACACTAGGTTTTTAAAACTTGTATGAGTTTTACAACTTGGTGTCCTATTCACAATACTATCATAAGATGTAGCTTGAGGCTCATGTCATCCAGTGATCTCTCACTTGTCATGGATCTTGGGTGCTATAACTCTTTCTAATAGTGTTGAGAATCAACCCTCCATGGCTCATAATTTTCTTACCTCATTTCTCATGGCTTCACCTTCTATAATTAATGTACATGATGTTATTGACAAGCTAGATGAATGATTAGAAAACTTACAAGCCCATATCCTTAGTGAATGCATTGACATTAGCTTGGTTCCTATCATACAAAATCTAAGGAAAGTACTTAAAACTCAAAACAGAAACACATATCATTTATAGCCTTAGTTACTTAATTCCTTCAAGAGTACTTGAACAAACAAGACAATAGCAACATACATGCCACAACCAATCCTCCTACTAAAACTAATAACAATGTTAAGATGGATCATGATCATATGCAATTACCTCCCATGAAGAATGTGATAGCATTTATCAAAGATAGACCTTGTAAGGGCTTGACTATACAACCTCTTGACATTGCTTTCTCACAAAATGACATACCTAAACATGCACCTGATGGTCCTCTTTACATAGCTGGCCAAATCAATAATAAGCCCACTAATGGGATTTTGATTGATCCCATCTATGGAGAGAATGTGATTGTAGAAGAATTTTTATATGTGCATGAGCTATATCAAGATACATATGACAACCTAAAAGCATGGATCAAGACACATAATAGATTTTCTTTCCCTATGATAGGCTTGATAGATCTCCCTTTAAAAGTGGGACCAAAAACATTAACAGTCTCATTCTCCATCATACCACAATTGAACCGATTTCGTGTGAAGCTAGACTATCCATGGCTTCACTCCATGACTGTCGTCCCTTTGGTTGTGCATAAATGTCTAAAATTTCCATTTGGAAATGACATCTTCACTGTGCATCATAGTGGATTTCATCCAGCCTCAAAAAAGGGGGATTTTTCATTAGATTACTTTCGGCCTGAGCCTATGGAATGTATCAAGCCTTGTGAATATTTCTTTTTCAAATCAATCAAAGATTCAAGGAAAATAAAATAGCAAAACTATCCCTTCACAATTTGCCTCAACCTATGACCAAACCAACTATCCTTGATGAGACAATGATTGAGCCAAAAACACTTTCGAACATACAAGAACAATCTATAGAACAACCTCCTGTAATTTCCCAAAAGAGGCCACAAGATAGTCCAAGCAATCCTGTTGTCCCTCCTAGAGTCAAACATGTTTAAAAAGTCAAAGAGAAAGTGGTTGAGTAACCTCTTGTCATTTCTTCTAGTCCTCCCAAGGAAGAGAAGGAACCTTTGATTGACAAACCCACTCTTACACAAACAAATTGACAATAATCTGAAAAGAAATCGAAGTGCTAGAGAGTGTAGACATAGAAGTCATGCTATTGATTGTAGATTGCAAACCCAAGAAAACAACCATAACATAGAAAATCAAAATCCAAACCTACTTGAAGCAATGCATGATGACTCTCAACCCTTGTTGCAACATAAACAAGAATATTTTATGGACATTGTTATTCAACCTATTGTTGTGATTAACTTAGATGATGACATTGACATTGCAAAGATTGATGAACAAGTGCATGATGAGTTGAATAATTTTTTTTCTTCTTTCATGAGATTAAATTAGAAATATCCTAAAAAGAATGTTGAACTTGGTGTGTGTCCTAGTTCAACATTTGCTCTTGTCCCTATGGCTAGTTTCCCACCTTCTATTTATACTAACCGAGATTGGGAGGTGGATGACCTACTTTAGGTTGACTCTTCTATGCCTTAATAGTCTTTTGCTTTTTCATTTATTTTCTTTATGTGGTTGCATGTTGTGCGAACCCTTTTCCTAGTACCTGAAAAACAACATGAATAAATGAGTTAGACAAGGAATTACAAGCTAAAAGAAGGATTCCCCATGAAATCCATTTACAAATCAAACTAGGAATGAAAATATTGAAGAACACAATGCAAATGATAAAAACAAGATAAAATCCTAATTAGATATGAAAACTCTCAATCCCATGGGGGAATTGGTGCCAATTTGATGTGGAAATTTGGCCCTTTCTCAATCCCTAAGATGCAAGATTTGAATGTTGAAGAGATTGATGATCCACTTTTGATGAAATAGTGAGAGCTCCAAACCAAATCTGCAATAACCAAGCTAAGAACTCAAGATTGGATGAATGGAAATGGCTAAGTATTTTATCATGACCTAACTTTGCCTGGATTGTGGATGATAAAATGAGGAGAGGAGCTCTTCATTTATAGGATTTCAAGATGGATGAATGCCCAAATTTGAGCAATGTGGGCCTAACATTCATCCAATGATATGGTGCCACTTGTCAAGCTATGAATGGATGATGGTTGTGCAAGATTTGGGGTTTGTGTTGATAAATGCCAATATTTGAAATTCAAATTTGTTGAAATGACATGTAAGAGGGAAGGGAAAATGCAATAAATGCCACTTGGCTCAAGGCAAAGGACATGTAAGAGGTTTTAAATGCCTTGTTGGATGTACATGTTGACTTGGAATTTTTGAATTCAAATTGAGAGAATATTCCAAAAGATGCCTTGTGAGGAAAATAGAGATTTAATAAATGAATTAAATCTATTTTCATGTGCAACTTGCATTATCTAGAGGATGTGACATGAGATGAGGTGAAATTAATCAAGGGTTTAATTAATTTAATAGGAGATTAGATGATGTGACTTATTTGACTTAGATTTATGGATTTATTTAAGTCAAATAAGAGAGGAATATGGTAAGAGGGTAATTAAATAAAGATTTTGATTTATTTAATTAAAAGGGATGGTGTTAGATTAAATCAAATAAGGTTTTAAATTTATTTAATTTAATGGACAGACTTTAGGGATTTAATCAAATAAATTGATTATTTAATTAAATAGGGATAATTAGATCAAATAAATTGATTTAATTAACAAGAGATTGACTTGATTAGATAAAATGATTTATTTAATTAAGAGATGAATATTGATGAATTTAATCATATAAGGGAATTTGATTAAATGGTTAGACCGAGGAATGATTCAGGAAGAAATGGTGTTAGTGAGTCGGGATCAGGTGCACGATGTCAAATCAATATATTTTCGATGTCTACACATGTGCGTAATGTGATCCCCTATGACGTTTTTATGTTCCTCTCTCTTTTGTGCATTCTTCTATATATACCTTCATTCTTCTCTATGTTGTAATCATTTTTCATTTGTCTTGTGTTTTATTTTTGGGGATGATGCAAGGTGTCGAGAAATTTATGTCTCTTCCATGTTGACCCAAAAGCTTTTTCTTTATCTTTTTCATTTGTCTTATTTTTCCCTTTTGGGGATGATGCAAGGAATCAAGACATTCATGTTTCTTCCATGTTGACCCGAAATGATTTTTCTTTATTTTTTCTTTCTTTGTGTCATTCTTCTAGTTCTATGTGTATTTGGAGAATGATGATAGTTCCATGCTCTATGAAAACATTGTAGCATAGACGTACTGACCCCAAATCCATAGATCCCTTATGTGTTTGTGGGGCAACCTTTCCCTCCTATTTCATCATGCAGCTTGCTTTGGAAACATATGACTTGGCATAGGGTTTTCTAAGGAAAGCTCTCATGTCTTAGGATCAAAAAAATTTGGCTACTTTAAAGCAATTGCTCACAGTAATGGTGTGGCAACCGCTTTAAAGTGGAGGCATACATTGATGACATATTTTAGAAAATTTCATGTCATGATTTTCCTTTTTCTCTTGTGATGTGTCCTCTTCTTGGTGGTGTCATTGGGTTTGATTTTGTCCAAGAGTGTACAATCTAGTGTCATGGAATAATGCGAATGAGGCATCCCATGGGCGATGATTTGAAACTTTTGACTTGTCCTCTCTTAGAGATATCAGGCACAATGCTCCCTAGGAGGAAGACCGTTACATGAACAAAGAAAAATCCCCTTTAGCAAAATTTTCATATGACATTCAAAATAATTTTCATTGTGGTGACTTATCAAAGTTGTCAGGAGGATAACTTTAGTATGGTATGAGAGGATTATATGATTCTCTCATTTTCCACCTTATTGGGATAACTCACCTAGTGGACAGACTGAGGTTCCACTACCCTAGAGTGAGAATAAACATATTTTGGGACAACTCACCTAGTGGAAAAACTGAGGTTCCACTGCCCCAAAGTGACCAGCACATGTTATGGACAAACAACCATTGCCTCATATTGCATTGAATCAGTTGTGCTTGATCCTTTATTTTTTGTTTATTTTTCTTGGAATTTGATAGGGTATGATCATGCATCTTTTTTATTGTTGCATACATAAGTATCTTGGATGTCTACTTTAGTGTAAGTTTGACATGGGGTCATCCTCTCACTAAAGTGGGGGTAAAATGTAGTAACAAAAAATATAGCCTTCTCCCTTGCTTGTTTGGATAATTGACATTAAAGCTAAAATAATGGTATCTTGGAGTAGTGTTGTAATGTGTTGTACACATTCACACTATTCTAGGACCCCTATTTAAATAAAACATTCCTTAATTGGTCCTTTGCAAAGGTGTTGTAACACACTTTCACACTTTTCTAGTACTTATTTGCTTAATTAAGCCTAACGGGCCCCTTTTCAATAAAAATGTACATAATGTGTACCTTGTTTAAGTGTTGTAAAGTGTTTTAAATCACTTTAACACTTATCTAGGTGGTAGTAATTCATTGTGGTTAATTGGAGTTATTAACCCTCTTTTTTAGGCCTTAATTTTGATACCTTCCGGGGATATTTCCTAACAATCATAATTTAAAAAATAAATTATTTCATTGGGAAAAATTTGGTCTTGGTAAGTTAAGCCAAGACCCATTCCCCCTTGATGGTGAATGGGTCCTCCCTTAATAGGACCCCCTTTCTTAGCTGATTTGGAATGGGTTTTTGGCCTTCTTTTAGCTCCCCGAAGCTTGGTCCTAGAAACTTAGCCAAGACCCATTCACCTTTGGTCACAAATGGGTCCTCCATTAATGAGACCCCTATTTTTTAATTTCATTTTGGCAGGAATTTAATTATCTTTCTTTCCAAATCTAGTGTCGACCTTAGTTCTTTGAATTTTGGGGTTAATCTCCTAATTGAGTATAAATAAGGGGTTAATTCACATTGATTCTCCTAGAAATTTTGTATGAATTCATGAGATCAAAATCAAGACCATTAGAGCACTTCAAGAGAATTCATAAGGAATTTCAAGGCAGATTTCAAGTGTTTATTGCAGCAATTCAAGGTCCTATCATCATGTCAAGGGCTTAATGCATTCATGTGTTTTGAGCTAAGAAGTTAATGTTGCATTGAGAATCCATTTACAAGTATCATCTTACATCCAAGATCTACATTCTTCATGGCCGCTACATGATAGTATGAAGATTTGCTTCACAAGAAAACATCCAAGGTGATATCATTTACATTATTTCACATTCATGCTTCATTTCCTTATTTCATCATTTGGTTTAATTACCTACAAGGAGTTTGACTAAGGAAAGTGGGCCCATTCACTAACAAATCAATAAATTTTTTTTATTTCCCTTGAGTGTGTTATTGTAGATCTACAGGTAGAAGATCAAGTGGAGCAAGATTTGGAGAAAAGTTGTCAAAATTGCAAAGTTGCTAAAGTTGTCATTTAAAGTGCAAGATCACGGAAAGAGCTCTACAAAATTTAATATTGACTTTCAGAACTTGATAATACGGATTTCAAGAGTGCAAACATCAAGGTATAGGATCTAGAAATCAATTTTTCAAAACCCTAAAAGGATCCATTCGCCATTGAAGGCGAATGAGTTCTCCATAGCTCAAAAACAATAAATTTTTGGCTAGGTACACAACTTTTTATGCTCTAAAAACATCCCCCATAATTTATATAATAGTTAGGTTGCATTTTTGGTTGTTATTAGCATCTTATTTTGCATAATATTTGGTGATAAGGACTTTGAAAAATAAGTGGTCCATCGCATTGTTCATACTTTGGGTGGATCCTATTTTCACCCTAATCAAGTATTATATATATAACTAATGATAATGTTAAGTGTGAAGTTGGTAATGCTATCTTTAATAAATAAATAGGGATAATATTAATTGTCTATATATTATGAGTGTTATAACCTTTATAATTGGTATTTAATGGGGGGGGTGGTAGACTAATATAGAGTGCTGAAGATATTATTATTATAATTTTAATACCCATAGGAATGGTAACAAATAAAGGTAGTTCTAATACTAATATGGATGTTCTCGAAGATTATGTTGCTATGGAGATATAATAGCTAACCTTATCAATAATATGTTCCCTGTTTGTGTGTCATTTATATGAATACAAATGATGTTTTCAATTGGTGTAAAGTTGGAACAGTATTGTTTTATTTTAAAAGGGAAAAAAATTATTCATTTGGAGTGTACAAGAATTCACCATTACTTTTATTGATTCATAACATTAGACAAGTTTTAAATTTAGTAGTTTATCTTAAATTATTCTATTTTATTACTTACACCTCTTATTTATTTACTTTGTAGCATTTTATTAGCTTAATCTTGGGGAGGGAATTACACCCTACCTCTTTGTCCTTCTCTCTCCCTCTATTATTGTTTCTCTCCCATTTCTCTCCATTCTCTCAATCACTACCTTTGCCTTCCACTCTCTCTCTATCCTCATATCTAAGTCTCTTTCTCCTTACCTATTTACCTCTCTACCTCTCCCTCCTTGTCTCATTACCCACCTCTTTCCACCCTCTGTCTCTCTCACCTCTATACCTCTCCCTATGTCTCTCACCCTCTCTCCCAAGGATATAGGTATCTCACCTTAATATCTCTCCCCTCTCTAGTTATTTACTTCCCTCTCCACCTCTCTCCCTCCCTCCTTACCCCTCTTTCCATCTCTGTGAAATTATCTCTCATTTTATTCTATCTCCCACTCACCTCTCTACCTCTCCCCTCTTTAGGTATCTCAATCACTCCTTTTCTACCTCTTCATCCCTCCTTATCCCTCCCTTTCTCTTTGTTACTCCTCTCTCTCTTATCTCTCCCTCCCCTCTCTAGGTAATAACCTCTATCTCCTCCTTCCCTTGGTCTCTCACTCCCTCCATGTCTAAACCCCATCTCACCTCTCTCCCCCTATAGGTTTCTCACTTATCTTCCCCTCTATATCCTCTTTACCTAGGTATCTCACTCCCTACATGTCTATCTCTTCATCTTTGTTTTCTCCTCTCTCTCTCTCTGATGATACATTCATATTGTAACTATGTGGATCACAACATATGCACTAAGAAGGATGTGAGGAATGTTCATAGTTTTCTGTGATGCTATTATCAAAGAATGTTCTATGGTGATCACATGGGGCCAAACTTATCTATTTAGTGTGCAAAACAATTAGCCTTGAGTGAATCTTAAAAAAACTTGGACATAGCTTTTTTCATTCTTTGAAAGGAAAATGAGATTCACACCTTTTGAGATCTTGCTCACTATCACAAGAGGGCATATTTATAGCATCTAAATTATCAGAGGAAAAATAATTGCTCTTTTTAGAAGCATAGTGGTTGTTGATGTCTTGAATGGGAGGTACATTCTTTTGACCTTTAGACTTTACCCTATCTATAGGATTGTATTCATTTCTAGTTTGTCCATTTTTTGAGACATCCTCTCTTACATGTGCAACCTTTATTTTTTTGATGTAGATAAACCTTCATGTAATTGTATGATTATCAAGTTTCTTATTTGATTCTGAAATTTCATTAACACATTTCTTCCTCAATGTGCCCTAGTTTCTTTCTTTAATAGAGAAATTTTGGTGAACTTTTCTCTTACCTATTAACATTTGTATGCTTGGTAATACCATTCACAACATCCACCTTATTCATGGTCTCATTTGGATGGTCACTTGAGTCTCTAAATATATTAGAAGGTACATTTCTTATGTTGACCTTTCCATGTGATGCACTTGAATAACTAGATCTTTTGAAATTAATATCATAAGATACATTAGCTTGTAGATGGGGTATATGAATTTATATTTTAGATGACCTTTCAAAAAATTCACATGGAATTTCTTATGGTGGCACCTCATCATTTATAACTTTTTCAATAGACTCTTTGTAATCATGTGCAAACCTATTGTTTCCCAATTTACCAAAGTTTGGTCCATAAGACCTTCCATGCCTACAAAGAAGATGACAGTTTCCATTTAACATGGCTTGCATTGTTTCTCAAATGTGGTGTCAAATAGATAGAGCTCAATGAATAAACTCCATAAAAATAATTACCATCATGTATCAACTTCTTTGAAGTATTTACATTTTCACCTATTTGATTATGATCCTAAATTTTCTATCACCAGCAAATAATGCATTGCTTATATGCTTCTGCCACTTACCCTTACCCCAGGAAGAAGGACTATTTTTTTGTCCCTAATTTTTTTATCTAGATATTCTCTCCTATTGTCACATGTTCACCTAAATTTTGAAAATTATAACACAATGGTATTTTTGATACCTCTGCAAGAAAAAATGCATGATCATTAGAAAGCCCACTCCCTTTATTTTTGATATATGTAGTCAAGCAAGTAGAATTACCAATAATTTCATTTTTAATAGTGTTAAATCCACCCTTTCCAATCTATAGGGTACCACAATCTTCTACTTCAAGCTAGCCACTATGGAAAAAAATGTGATTTTTAGGAGTTCCAAAAAATTTGTTGATCCTTGAATCCCATTATCCTTTCCATTGGTATTATAAGCATTGCTATAAAAACTAACTCTAGTTGTAGGAATGTCAAGCTACTCTTGCTCCAATTCAACTTCTTAAGTTCAGATCCAAGCTAAATGCTTCTTCCTTTCTTTCCTTTCTCACTGAATCTAAGTGTGCTTATTGTTGTTTGATAATACATGTCTCACTATGAGGATCTTCATTAGTACATTAAATAATTATGCAAAGAGGATCTTCAATTGTAGTATTTAGAATATTGTTTTATTCTTTTTTCCCTATGAGGACCCAGGTATTATTTTTTGAGCCCATAACCTCAAAACCAGAAACATGATCTTAAAGCAATACCTAAAAATCAATGAAAACATTATCTATAGTGTTTGACCTGTCATCAGTTAGTTCCTCCCAATTGCGAGATTGTGATAATATAGGTGGCATATAAGGAGCACTAGCAACTACCTTGTTCATTCCAAATAATTCCTTAGGCTTCAACCAAGTAATTATGACTATCCCTATGCCCCTATATCTATCTCACCCCTATCTCTCCCCATCTAGGTATAAGATATATGGTGTAGGATATAGGGTATAGGGTATAGGGTATAGGGTTTAGGATATCAATATAGGGTTTAAGGTACAAGATTGATGGTATAAGGTTTAGGGTCTAGGGTATTGGTATAGGGTTTAGGGTACAATATTGATGGTACAAGGTTTAGCATACATAGGGAATAGGGTATAGGGTATAGGGTATTGGTATAGGGTTTAGGGTACAAGATTGATAGTACAAAGTTTGGGGTACATTATAGAGTATGATTTTCCTAAAGTAAAGGTAACTCTAAAAGTATGATGCAACAAGTTAGGATGACAATGTGATCTCTAAACATGTGATATAGTGAATCAAACCTAATAATATATCTTTTATGGTTGCATTATAATAATTTTTAGTTTCATTATGTTACCAAATGCCTGTGATCTCAAATTCATCCATAATTTATCTGACGATGACTTAAAAAATTCACATGCTTGTTCTACCAATATTGTTTAAAATAAAGGGGGCTTCCCACTTAAAGAGACCTAGGATATTTGTAACAATTCTATAGTTACTAACAATGACCTTTGTGTAATTATTTTCATTTATTCAATTAATCATTTTCATTGCAAATATGAATAAGAGTGGTAAAAAATGTATTCATTAACCAAAAATCCATAGGGCCATACAATGTTATATGTTAATAAAAGTATAAAATTTATCCAGTAAAGTCAATAGGCTTGCAAAAATTCCATATGGACATAAAATGTCACATATCCATAATACAAAATATATATTCAAAAATATCACATAGGCATACAACAAATGACCCTAATGTAGTCATTTCCCATTAGGGGAAGGAAATAGATCACAAGTTTCCTTTGACTATTGACTAGATGGAGATGCATATGATGTTGGTGTCTTTCTAGTGGGATCACTTGTCCTCCTCTCTATACTTCTCTAGACATTATCTAATATAATAAAAAGTATAGACATTAATATATATATATATATAAATTAAATTATATAATGACATATAATAGAATAATCAATTACCGCATACAAATATTCAATATGTTCATCCACAACAAGGGAAAATTCATGATCTAGAGTCACAAGCCCCTATAGAAAACATCAAAATAGCAATTAAACTACATACGAGTATCATTAAAATTTTCAATAGAAGACTGATAACAGAACAAATATAATGTGAAATTTACTAATCTATCTCGTACCTTTGTCAACGAAGAAGAACTTTCTACTACTACAACAACACCATGGTCTAATATATGACATAAAAACTAGGAGGAGAATCTAATGTCAGCATCTGAAAATGAAACAAAAAAATTTATTCGATTACCAAAACTATCTAACATTGTTTTATAACACCATTAATGAATAAAGGTACATGGGTGAAATTTCATTGATGACTACTCTGAGGTGTTGATGTCAAAGTTCCACCATCATACTACTTGACATAAAAAGTGAGTTATGAGAAAATAATTCATATATGGTTCATTTATTCACATGTGATTTAATTATATTTCTTTAATTGTTGCATACCTATGGACTTGATTATATCAGGAAATAGGGGGTTGAGGGAATATTGTAAATAGCATAAACACTATGACCTTGAATTGTCATCATAATCATTCTATTAATTTAGTTATTCTTAAATTTTAGAATAAAATATAATAAACAAAATTAAATGAACTTACTAAAATTTACTTGAGTATCAATACCAAATGCTTCATTCAATAAAGACTCTATCATAACTATCCCCTCTATAGCTGATGTATCATGTGTAGTTATATCCTAACTAGTCTCAGGATCATTAGTGTAAACAATGCTACAAGATTGACAAAAATGGACTAGAACTTGAGGCCTAGAAGACTCACCCACATCACCTTGTACTAGAGGCCTCACATACTATAAAGGCTCTAAGTGAGAAAGCTAATGGAGTCTATGGTATCCACCTTGACATTTTCCTTCACAATAGAAGAAATAGTCACATGCTCCACCACAAGTCTAACCAAGGGTCTTAGTTCCAGGTTTCACATTGTGCCCCCACTTTGTCATGTGAGGATCCCTCACCTCTACCCTATAAATATAGAAAGATAAAATAGTTTAGAATCACATTAAGGAAAAACTCACAAGAGAGTTTCCTCAAAAAAATTGCAGCACCTCATGACTATTACACAGAGCCTGGTAAAAAGTTATCCACAACCCAGGGCAAAAAATATTCTTTCTCCCTTCATGGTGGCACCAATGGATAGGGAACCTCTTGTATCTAGTTTCTAAGGTTTGATTGGTTTGTGGGTCAATGAAGAGGAAACATAAGTTAGATTTGTTCATTTTCCTTTTCTTGACTTGCTCATAGGATAGTTTTTCTACATAAAATTATTTTTGTTCTTCCCTCTTATTGGACCAAAAATTAGTTTGTACACTCATTAATCATACATAAGACATGATAGATTGCAAGGATTCAACAAGGATTTTCCTATAAGGGTTTTTTGCAGTAGGATCTTTCAACCTTTTAGTCAATTCCTCAAACTATTTTTTATTATCTTCTATTTTATCTAGTATGCTTTCTTGTGTTCTTGAAGGATGTCTAGGAATTGGAGTTGTTTGATGTGGTTCTTGTTTAGGAGGGTCTTCATGAGGAGGTGATGGATGATTTTCAACTTTTGGGGGTGGAATATCATTTCTTGAAAATTAAAACAAATATTAATTAAAAAACCTAATTCAGTCTATAATTTAATCAAAGTTTGAAACTAAAAAAGTAGCGATACTTACCTCTTTGGTCTCCTCAGCATCTTGGTGGCATCTTGATGAAGTTTTTAGAACCTCGAGGTGAAAAATGGCAATGTATTTTGGCGAGTATGGGTTGAGGAGCATAACATTTGTAGGTCATGGGTTGAAGAGCAATAAAATGACAAGAAAATTTGGATTTTTATTTTTATAACATCATTCATGTTTGGTGAGCACCTTAGTCAGCCAAGTCATTTAAAAAGTGTCAAAATTTGGTGCTCACCAAATGCTCATTTTAGGCATAAAAATAAAGTGGCATATTTTTACGTCACATCTTTTTGCATATACCCTTAATACAACCAAAATGGTTAGAATTTACATAAAAAGAGTGGCAACATCATCTTCAAATACATAATCCCATTCTAAAACTTCAACATGAACCATCTTCTTTCAATAAGTATGTTTGGAAAGAAGATTCATTATGGTATAGAGATAGATTGTATTTATGTAAAAAATATCATTTAAAAGAAGACATATTATCTCAAATACATGATTTACCAATAGGAGGATATTTATATTTTTTAAAGACCTATCATCATATAAAGAATGATTTGGGAAGGTATAAAAAGGGATGTCAAGAAATGTGTTGTTGAATGTTTGATATGCTAAAGAAATTAAGGTGATATGTAATAAAGACTCCAAGCCTCTTACAACCATTAGGAATTCCAACATAATGTTGGGAGGAAATATCAATATATTTCATTATATGTTTTCCAAAATATTTAATAATCTTGATGTAATTTTAGTTTTTGTGCAAAGGCTCATTGAGTATGAAATTTTTTGTGGACTTTCTCATTCATTTCATGATGGTACTATGCCAAAATACTCATGGAAAATGTACAAAAACTTCATGGAATTCCCAAAATTATAGTGAGTGATCATGGCCCTATCTTCACAAATGTTTTTTGGAAAAAAATATTTACAACATAGTGCAAAACTAGAACATAGTTCCTCATCCACAATCAGATGGCCAAAAAAAATGTGAGTAAATGTTTAGAAGGATATTTACATTTTTTTTCCTTTGATAAACAAACACAATGGTCCAGATGGCTATCATTAGTAGAGTGGTGGTACAACACATCCTTTCACACATCCACTAAAATAACTCCATTTGAGGCTCTTTATGGCTACTCTCCATAATTATTATTTATAATCTCATTCTAAAGCTCATGTGGTAGAGGATCGTATTCAAAACTAACAATAAATACTACAAATCCTTAAGGATAATTTACGTATGGTGCAAAATCAAATGAAACAAGCTAATAAACATCGTAGTGAGAGGAATTTTGAAGAGAGAGATTGGGTATTTCTTTGAATAAAGCCTTATAAAAAAATTCTCTTTAAAAATATAAGAACATGAAGCTAATGCCTAAATTTATGGTCCCTATAAGGTTCTCTATCAAATAGGAAGTGCATCTGATAAGTTCAAACATCCACCCTCTTCTAAAATTCATCCTAGCTTCCACATCTCTTGTTTAAGTAAATTAATAGGTAGTAATATTTGAGTCCAATTAGAATTTCCATAGTTAGATGAAGAAGGAAAGTTTATTTCAGAACTTGAGAATTTTTTTGAGAAAAGAGTGAAACAATAACTAAATAGAGCTATCTCTGAGTTCATAATCAAGTTGAAGAACATACGAATTGAAGATGCCACATGGGAATATGAGAAATTCATACTAAAACATCCAAAATTACTAAGCATTGAGGAAAATGATTTTTTGAAGGTGAGAGATATGTTAGGTCCTTAATATTATATATAATTTTATGACCCTAATATCATATATTCCTAAGAATATAATATATATTTCTAGGTATAATAAGTTAAGCACTTGTGGCATGCTTTGTTGGAAGCTTGAGTTATTTGTGACTTTTTTGGGTGTTGTCATTGATGTCGACCCTTTGTATGAAGAGAGTGTTGGAATGTTTTTGGCATTGATGATGTCAACCCCTAGCATTGGAGTGGTAGGAAGCCTAGAGTTTTTTGTATTGATGTCAACACAATGTTGTTGGTGTTGTCATTGATGTCTTACTTTAGTATAGTTGCAAAAGTTGTATCTAGGGAGATAAAAGGATATGATATAGTTTATGAGAGGTGTTGTAGATGTTGAAGATGTGTTGTAGAGATATTATTATTGTTGATGTTGTAGTTGGTTCACTTGGTATCTAATAGCTTTTGAGAAAATTTGAATAAAAGAGAGATCAATGTGACAGACTGGTGTTTAGTGTTCTGCTCTGAATTTCTTCATGGTTGAAGATATGCCTGCATGGTTTGGATATGATCATTAGAGGTGTTCAAAGGTTCTATATCTAGGTTTTTAGGTTTTGGATCATTTTGTAGTGAAAGTTGTGTTTGACAGTATGTTTATCTGGTGAAATAGGGTTTATGAGAAAAATGAGATTGCCTCACATTTCTCTGTAATGAAGGTTCTTGTCTTGTGGATCTAGGAACATGTTTATATTTTTTGTATCCACCTTTCCTTGAATTTTTAGGTTTTGTGGTGTTCTGCAAGTTTTTTTGGTGTGTTGGATGTCTTTTGCAGTGTGTTTGGTTGTATAGAATGATGGTGTTCTCAATTTTAGGTTGTTGTGGCAAAGTTGTAAAATATTCTAATGATGAATTATTCTAAGATGTTGTATGGATATTGTGGAGTGGTGTTATGTGGTGAAAAAAATTGTTTTCAAATCTAGTTAAGAAAGAACTTGATTTTTAAGGGTGTTAATATAGGTTTGGCCAAATTGGCCTGTTAGCACTAATTGCGGAAGTTGTTTGTTGTTTTTGAATGACTTAAGTAGTGTGGTGATGTATATTTTGGTCCTATTTAACCCATGGAGTGGTCATACTTCACTTCTTTATAACATGGAAGTGTTTGGTGCTAGCCTATTTGATGTTGGGAAGTTGAGGTGCACCCATATCCTTAAGTCTAACCTAATTGAGATTGTATTAGGTCGTTAATGGTATTAATTTACAAGGCGATTTGTTGTGTGTATTAAGCTTAAAGTGTACAAGATGAAAAATATGTGAAAGTGATCAAGTGTGGTGATCTAAGTGCGAGATTTAATGCCTATGACTCCTAGATGTAGTGAGAAAAAGGTGTCTATATTTTAGTCTATTGAATAAGTTGTTTATGCTTCAAAGGAATTGTATTTGTGGTATAAGAGAGAGGCAACGTTAGAAGTTCAAATTGGTAGTGAGCCAACCCTTCTTCTATCTTCTTTATTCTAGATAATGAGTTCTTTAGCAGTGAGCCCTTCTTTCTTTTGCCTAGTGAGCCCTCCAATAGTGAGCCTATTGTATTTGATTTTACTATTACTTTATATTGTGAGCTAATCCTCACCGTGGTTTTTCCCTTCTTGTGTTTTCCATGTAAATTTGGTGTTCCTATGTGTTTGATGTGTTTGCATTACTGTTTCTCATGTTTACATTCTATTAATGCATAATAAGGGTTGGTTGATAAGGGTTTGAAAATATATTTGAGGGAATTAATGTTTAAAGTGTACAATTGATTGACCCCCCACTCTCAGTTGTCTTTTTCATCTAACAATTTGTATCAAAGAAAGGTTCCTTGGAAGAAGCTTAACCTCTAGAGGTAGATCTAGATGGCACATAGGAAGGAGGCTCCCTTTTTTTATGAGATAAATTATGCATTCTAGAAAACTAGGATGTAAGGTTTTGTTGTTTCCCTAGGGTTTGGAGTTTTGAAGTCAATTGAAGATGGATATATCATTCCCACTAATGTTCTAAAAGTTGATGATGATACCAAGTCATACAAGAATAATGGTAAAGCAAGGAATTCTCTTTTGAGTGGTCTTGCTGATTTAGAACTTGTGAAGGTTATGAGCTAAAAATATTCTAAAGAAATATGGAAGTTGGAAAGTGTCCATGAAGGAGATGATATGGTCAAGAAAGAAAAGATTTAAAATTTGAAGACCAAGTTTGAAGCCCTAAGGATGTTAGAGGATGAAGATATTTCAGGCCACATGCATAGATGGGATGGAGTTGTCAATTCCATCAGTGGACTTGATGGAAAATTGGAAGATGAGGTGGTAAATAAGGTACTAAGAATTCTTCTTAAATATTATAGTCATAAAGGGTAAGTGCACAAATATGGTTCCCAAAATGGGGGCTTAAGTGGCCACTTTTTTCTTTTCTTTTTTTCTGAAATCAAGAAATACTGACCTTGGATGTGAAATTGAGGATAGTTACACTCAAAATTTTGATATGGAACAAAAAAAAGGATCGAAGTGCTCTAAGTATAATTTCTAAACTACTAATTTATTTTGAATATGGTTGTGACTAAGGGGTTCAAATGAGGGACGTACACAAGTTGGTGTTGTTTTTGTCAGAAAAACATAACATGGCAACTCTTGTACGACCCTAGCATGGTGAATTTTTTTTAGTATTTTTAAAATCACTATGGTCAGAAGTTAGCTAATAGTATTTAGTTGATGCACAATTTTTCTAATGGTTTTTTAATGAATATTTGATTTTTTACAAATTTTTGAAGTTCACACTTCTAAAAAATAGAATTTTGGCCATGCTACCCCTACAAATTTTGGAAACTAATTGATTTTTTTAAAAAAAAAAAATTGTAGAATGGAGTCTAGTTTCTAAAAATGTAATTTATTTGAAATTTCAATGAATAGTTAATTTATAACAAAAAAATACCAAACACTGCTTTTTTCCAAAAAAGAGGCACACAAACAAAAAAAAACTATGGAT